>APFE031638269.1:15652-62558 GCA_000404065.3 Pinus taeda
AAAAATTTCTATTTTTACTTACTTAATTTTATAGTTTATTTTAATTTTTTTTCTTTTCCATATTTTTGATTTTTGGTGTTTTTTGCCAAATTTTTGTTAGCCTCACTTTCTTAAAAACAATTATAAATCCAAATAAAATAATTAATTAAATTAAATCTTGAGAGTTAGTTCCTCAAACTAGGGATTTTAGTTAGGAGGAGAGATTCTCTCCAACTAGTTCTCCTAACTTTGTGTGTAGTTGGGAAATTGTCTCAACCATAGTGTCCAAGATAGACGTACTATCTTGAGACCAACATCCTCATGTATTTATTTGTATTATTATCAATATTTGTACATTGGATTGATTAATAATGAGAATGTGAGGAATGCTGAAGGCTCTCTACCTTTTCTGCCAATATTTTGTGTCTGGTTTTTATGTGTGTTTTCTGTAATCTGTTTGAGTTAATTTCATTTTTTCAATATGTGGTATCAAAGCAACTTGGGATGTGATATCTAAAGGTGTGAGGCTACAATTGGAAGAGAGCTCGAATAATTCACTATGAGAAGGCGTTGAGCCAAATACTGTGTATCATTTACTAATTTGTGTTGGTAAAAATAAATTATCCAATTGAGATCTGTGCAGGTAGAGAAGGAGAAGTAACGTTGGACTTGTGGTGATGGAACTGTCAATTTAACTGCATTTACTATATACATTCGCTCAACAGTGGAATGGTTTGTTGTATAGATGGTGGAATCAACAAACCGAATAATGGTAACAACAAAATGATTCAGTAGCTAACACCAGTGAAAGATCTGCCAACGGGGGCGAGAAAATCAGTCGTCCAGGTAAGCAGCCTCCCTCTCTTGAAATGATATGGAAGGCAATTGGTCATGGTCATTTTGTCAGAGGATGGTTCAATGAATACCAAGTTTTGTGGTGGAGACTGAGAGTAGTTGCTATAGTGAGTTGGAATTGATGAGTAAACTATATCTTCTTTTATGTCCTAAATGAGGTTGTTGTTCAAAAACGAGGAAGTCTCTACTTTCTCTACTCATTTTAGCCCATTATTGTGTGTAAACAGTCATGGATATGTATTTTGCAGCTCTTGGAGCAAAATATTCTTAAAATTTGGGCACGTCAATATTGATATGTGGGCCTAAATTGCATTCAAAGTGGAATATCTAGAAATTAAAGAACCTTGCCTGTGTCGGTCTTTTCAACTTCTAGTGTGAAGATCTAGACTGGTGAGAGATAGGAAATTGTGATGCAAGTTTAGATTATTTTCCTGTAGCTTCATTACTCATCAAGTCGAATCTTTCCGATAATGGCTTTGTAGTATAACAATCATGATATTTATTTGTAAATACTTGTGTCATATGGTTCTTTCCCGTGTTTAGAACCTTTCCCTCAGTCAATTGGGATCATAATCCTCTTGCCTAGTGTTTCCAAGACAAAGTAGAGAATGATTTTCACTGTGATATGAGGAGAACAAATGATTAAGGTTGGAACTCATTTAAAAGATCTGAAAAAGACTACTATGGAGACATTTAGACCAAATTACATAACAAAGAATTGCGAAAACCTTTGACCGAGTTTGATGACAGATCCAGCCATTAAAGAATAGTTGGCTCATTGCAGAATTAGTGGAAAATCTGTAATATCAAAAATAGAGAAGAACATTTGGGATGGAAGAACTGAAAAGGAAAAGGAAAAATTAATTCATGTCAAATCGCATTGGATTTCTTCAATCTCCATAGCGGTCATTGGAAAATCTGGTGTAACTAGTGTTGGATTAAAAATTCATTATGTGGAATGGGTCAGTTTCAACTTTTGGCTTTTTCTGAGAGGGCCCAGGAGTGGACCAGTGCTTAAATATGCAAAGACAACCGTTGGATATACATGTGGGTGTGACTTATATTCAACCTAAATTTAGCGTATTTATTGCCTTCATTTCGTTTCCTAGGCCACAAATTCATATGTTTATGGAAAAACGAGTGTGTTATTCCATGGAAATAGAGCGTGTATCCCCATCTTTCTCACAGTATATTTAATTATCCTATTCTAGATAGAGTAGAGAAATCACAATAATATTTGCAGGAAGGTAGGGTGACAAAAAGCTAGCAAACTATGAATTTCGAGACGAAAATGCTCATGAATTTCTAATCGTTACTAAATGTAGCAACATGTGATGTTTTTAGCATCAGAGGCCAGATCTGCCTTCAAGAAAAGCTGTTAGCTTTAGCATTGAGGCCTGTATGTATTTCATCAACACTCTGGTCGATGTTGACAACATTCTGAAGCTGAGCGTACTCTCTATGAAGCTATAATGATAGAACACATAAAGCAACTGCCTTGCTTTCTTTCTTTATCAAGTTAAGGAATGGACTATTTGGTTTGTGTCTTGCCTTTGAATGGTACTAGTTTCATTTTCATTTTCCCTATTCTATACAAGGTTCTGGGCATTTGTTAGGCGTGATTAGGATTTTACTTTCTCCCATCAATGCACGCGTTTATTGTGTTTCTTGAGCCTTTTAAGGTACCGGATGGAGTTTATACCCGTGTTTTGTATGGCCAGTGAGACTTTTTTTATAAAGGGATTATTTCCTTGTAATGGAGTGATAAGGTGTATTTGTTAAGGAGGTCATTTTCATATTTTGTTGAAGAAAGCAGGTGAGTCATTTTTGAAGACAAGTCGCTTCAAGCATTTGTGAGCTTGACATTCTCATTGCTTGAGAAGTTGAAGAATGATGTACTCCAGTGATTAATAAAAACATATTTTTTTGTGGTGATTGTGTCCTAGATCTGCCTGAAATTGAATAAGGGGATCTTAGGTACACCATTTGTATGTTTGTGATGGCGGGTATTTCTATTGATTCATGTTTTGCTTATGATTTGTGTCTAGTTTTGACATGTAAATGATCTCATTTAATGCACACATAAAATACAATGCCAGCAAGCACAACACCTGTAACGAAATAGCTGCAAGGAAGGATAATTAAGCTCAACACATGCATTTGCATCATTACAACAAATAATCAAAGTTTTCAATATTGGCATTCTACCTCAACAAACAAATTTCACTCAATACAATTAAGTTTATGAATTTGAAAACTCTAGCATTTCAAAGCAAAGTCTACATCACTACAATCAAGTTAATGAATCTGTAAAGTTCAACGTTTCAGAGCACAGTTTACATCAACATTATTGAACTTGTAATCAAACTCAAATTACATTGAATTGTAAGGGTGCATTCTTGGTTGAAACCGACACCCAAGTCTTGAATTGAGTCAAATTGAATTCATTGTAGTGAGTCATTAAATCGTTAAGCATTTTTTGGGTGCATTTTCGATAGTGTTCGACACCCTTCCTTTAAGCAGAATCAAGTGAATGCACGAATTGTAACTCTAAAAAAAACAAGCAACAAGTTCACATCTCCTGCAAGCGAGCGTGAGTATTCATTCAAGCAATTTGCATCAAAACAATACAAAGTTCAAACCTTCAAGCGAGCCAGAGTGAAGATCATTGCCGCAACCATCAAAGCAACCAAACAAATTTAACTCTAACACCAATCAAGAAAGTTGAGATCGACATCAAGCAAACGTGGCTATTCCTTCAAGTAAGCATGAAGTCATCAAGTAAGGCAAGTGAGCATTCACGCAAACATGATCATCATCAAGCGAGTGTGAATTCCAAAGTTTAAGCAAGAAAGTTCTACAACTCTAGCAAGTGTTCCCAGCAAGTGCAATAAGCAACAAATCAAGTGAGTGTGCCATTCAAGTCCCATAGCAAGTGAGCTTGTCATGCAAGTAACAAAATCAAGTGAAACAGTTCACAGCATGACATCTACGACAAGAGAGCCTGATTTCAAGTGAGCAAGTTCAGATTGTGCAACATATTCAGTTGTTAAACATTCTTCACAGTTTGATCATCTCCATTGACGAAGACATTGTGCACATCAACAAAGAAACTCTTACTGATATTTCATGGCATCTACGACAAACACATGAAACCATCGAGTTTCTTCAACTTGAGTAGCAACTTCGAAGAATTGAATTGCAACAAAAGAGGGATACTTTCAAGTATTTGAACCATCCAGATGATAAGTCATTCATCCCAATAGCTTCAAGTGTCGAAGTTGTTCCAGTTCAAATTTCTTCCAAACCCATCATCAAGCCCTGGAAAGAAAGTCAAAATAACAAGAATCAACGAGGCTTAAGATATGTCACTGATGACACCAACTTACATAACCCAGTTTATTCCAAGCCAATTAAGTTTGTCAGTGCAAGATTTCTTGCACAACTTACCTCAGCAGGTTCTGAGAAATTTGCAAACAAACAAAATTGCACGCAACCTGAAGTTGAAGTCCAACCGAAATGTTCTTATTGTCAAAGAACTGGTCATATGGAAGATCAGTGTTTTGATCTCCATCCTTGTCACCATTGTGGCAAGTAGAATCATTCCTTAGAAAAATGTCACAACTAACAAAAATCAACCATATTGAAGATACATTATGAATGGATCGATCCTTGGGAATGGTCAACCACAATCAAAAGATTGTCTCAGTTCTACAAACTGACTATAATCACACATAGTGCAGCCAACACTGAACTGATAATGATACTCTCATGCAGTTGAACGAGGGAGTACAATAGTGAAACTCTCCTACACCTGAAGGGGAGGAGTTCAAATATATTTTGGAGAATATTGTCTCTCCTTTCAGCAGACAAAGGGGGGAAAATGTTAATGAAATTGACAAGTGGTTGTCAAACTGAAAGTCTCGACAACATCAGCAAATTCGCCAATGGGCGATCAACAGCAAAAGTAGCAGTGAGTAGCTTTCATCATAGTAAAAGAAACATTGAGTTTTTTTTCGACATCATCAGCCAGTGGGTAATCATCATCAGCAAATACGCTAGTGAAATTGTGTCAGTGGACACTGGATGCTGTTTTCAAGCAAAGGATAGTTGGACCCTTTTGCAACTTAGCACGTGATGGAGTTGTCAAGCGACATTCAGAGATGAATCAGGCATGCAATTGATTCATGTTCTCTTCATATTTGAGGTTTTTCTAGCATCTAGCATTGGTGGTTTTTTAGGCAGTGTTTTTTTGAGGAGCAACTTGAGAACTTGGTAGATGGTTCCTTCTTTTTTTTTGGATTTATCGTTGACGGGGGGAATGTTAGCCTCACTCTCTTTAAAAAATTATAAATCCAAATAAAATAATTAATTAAATTAAATCATGAGAGTTAGTTCCTCAAACTAGGGAGTTTAGTTAGGAGGAGAGATTCTCTCCAACTAGTTCTCCTAAGTTAGTGTGTAGTTGAGAAATTGTCTCAACCATAGTGTCCAAGATAGACGTACTATCTTGAGACCAACATCCTTATGTATTTATTTGTACTATTATCAATATTTGTACATTGGATTGATTAATAATGAGAATGTGAGGAATATTGAAGGCTCTCTGCCTTTTTCGCCAATATTTTGTGTCTAGTTTTTATGTGTGCTTTCTGTAATCTGTTTGAGTTAATTTCATTTTTCAATAATTTTTTTATGGTTTACAAGATTTTTTTTTTCTATTTTTTTTAAATATGTTTTCATTACTATTTATTTGTTTATAATTTTTAAGTTTTTTTTTGTTCTTTAATTCTTATCTTTTATAGGTTATTTTGTTTTTTTTTTTTTTTTTTATATTAGATTTTTTCTTTTTTCTTTTTAACTTTATGTTTGTTTTAGTATATATTTTCATTTATATTTTGTTATTTTTTTAACTTTTTTTTTTTTGTGTTTTTTATTGTTTTAATTTTTTTATTTTTTTATTTTATTTTATGTTTTCATTATTCTTTTGAAATTTTAATGTTTTTCAGTGTCATGATAAAATTTCTTATGCCATTATTTCGAAATGTTGAAATTTTACCCTTGAAAAAAAAAGTGTTATTCTAGCGTCAACACTTTTCGTTTTGAGGGTGTTTTTTGCACAAAATCTACCATTGAAAAAAAAAAAGTGTTATTCGAACATCAACACTTTTCGATTTGAGGGTGTTTTTTGGACAAATTTTGCACAAAAAATTGGTTTTCACCGCCATTTTTAAAACATGTTGAAAATTTACCCTAGAAAAAAAGAAGTGTTATTCCAGCATCAACACGTTTCATTTTTAACAATGTTTTCTATGTTTTACAAGGTTTTTTAGCCAGAGTTCCTGTTTTGAGATTATAGTTCCCATTTCAAAGTTTACATTGTTAAGATATCTCTCTCTAATATTAACATCTTTTACTCAACATGCATATTGAAATATTTGATGTATAACTTACATTAAACTTATTTTTTTTATTGATATTTTTTAAATATTATATAAGATTTCCATATAAAATAAATTACATATTTTCCTCGTAATGAAAAGAATATATATATATATAACTGATAGTAAAATAGTTTTTTGTTATTAACATATTTTTGTTTTAAATTTTTTATGTTAATTGAATATTGAATTACACATCATGTATTATCAATAATATTATTTTTGCATGCCATTTATTAACTCCATATTAGTGGTAAAAGAATTATGTCTTCCTACATAATTTTTTTTCTTTCAATCACCTTATTTCTAATATAAAATTTGATATAAAATTAAGTTGCAAACTATTGTGTTTTATTTATGATTGGCGTCGATTTCTTTTTTTTATTAGTAAGTTTTTTATTTTTTTAACATAAGTATTATTTTATTATTTTTGAAGTGACATTACTTGACAACATCTCTATCACACTGAGATGTATAGCACCTCTCGATGCAATGAAAATTTTCATTGTGCGGAGGATCAAATTTTTTATTTAAATAACTTTAATTTTGTCATAAAGTTAAATTCATTTAATTTATATTTATGATTTTTACACTTATAGCTTAAGCAGAACTTCCCTTGTGAGAAGATTTCACTATGTCGAGGAAGCTTCCTCTACACGATGAAAGCTTTCATTATAAGCTATACACAATGAAATCTTTGCACAAGGAAGCTCTACATAATGAAATATTCACACAAGGAAGCTCTGTACAATGAAACATTGACCCTTGCAATTATGGATTCCTTGTATGCTTTCATAAATGACACTAAATTTGCCTAGAGTCCCTTCTCCCACACTTGCCGCAAACCTTTTCTCCATATAATGATATAATATCAGTTAACCCCCCTCCATCTCTCACGTATGTAAGGGATATGCAACCTTGCTTAAGCACTTCGCACTATGTATCATCGTTACTCATTCCACACTCTGCACACACCCTTTCTCTCGCACTTCCCACACAAACTTTCTCTGCACAATAAAATAATAGCAGTTAGCCCCCCACTCATGTAAAGGACCTATAACCTCATAAGTTTTGGAATATTTTGAGAAAGTAATAGTAGTGTCAATCATAATAGTTTAGAGCACTCACTAACACAATGGCCACTCACAAAATTAGCCTTTTTTCTATTTTAAAATGATTTGTCAAGCATTGAAAAATAACAAAAATAAATTTCCATCCACCAGAGGAATTATGTCCCATCAAACCCCACTCATCCAATGCGTTATCACATTTGTTTAAGTTTGAAATTTTTTAATGTTGACAATTGCAGTATCAGTGAAATATTTGTAATAAATAGGGAACAATGTTGATAATGGGATTATCAGCGCTATTGTGATTTTGAAAAAAAAAAATTAAAAATATGCTAACAATGAGAGCGTCAATGTTATCGGGTGTATCAGCGCCAAAACCTTCAAATTTGAATCTCCATTGTGAAATGCACTGACATGCTCCTGATCAGGAAAAAGGTGATTATTATATGATCATGTTGTGTTAAATATGAAAAGAGAAAAGCATGTGTTGAAAGGATCCCTTCCACCATTGAAGACGTAAGTTGGTTAATTGTAATGCTTGAAGGGTTAAAACTTTTATTTTTCTGTCAGCCAATTATCATAGTACACCTAGCAGAATACGATGTTTAATAAGTTTTCCCCATATAGGAAATTGTTTGTTTCAGTTGTAATGATCATAATCTTTTATCGTTGAAAAAACTCTTTTTGTTGAGTTACTTAACAGAGATCTAGGATCGAATACTAATCCTTTTTTCTGCGTATTCAATAAGCTACAAAAAATAATGGGGAAAGGTGGAAAGTTGAACATAAATGATCTAAAGGGGCCTAGTCTTCTTCAAATCTACCTAGAGATTCAGCAACAATTTCAACAGGACGAATAGCAAGAATTCTTCAAGTGGTGCATCAATTTTCACGATGAGGTAGCACAAGTGTTTACACAGGGTTTTGATGGAAAACGAGTAGAGGTTGGAGGAATTTCTTTGCAGGTGATAGAGGAGTTAATTTCTGAGGTCACACCTCTTCCCATAGATGGAGAGAAATCTTTTAGAAGCCACATTTTATTTGGAATTAATGTGCATTTCTTCCTAAAGTATGAATTTAAAGAAAACAACTGGAGGGAAAGGGTGTAGAGGGCATGGCTAAAAGATGAATGGCATGTGTTGCTACATATTGTTTAGTCTTATTTCACCTACGAGGGGCACTACAATAGGTTCAACCTCTACCTTTTCCATTTTCTTGCTCATCTGGTAGGTCAGATAAGAATCAATGCTTGTTACTTTTTGTTAGAACGTTTGAAACATATGGTTGCTCAAGTTCGAGTCAGGACAAACCCATCTTCACATTTCATTTATCATAAAGCTTTGATAAAATTATTAATTGAAAACTAGTTAGTAAAGTTTGGGATAACATGGGGTCACTTCATATTCTGGGGAGGGTTTCAACCTCAAGCTACTAAGTCTAAAAGGGGTAGGAAAAAGGTCGTTAGAAAGGAGGCCAAACAAGTAAAAAACCCTCAGACTGGAACCTCCTCTCAAGGAACTTCTATTGTGAAAACTAAAAGTCGAAATAAGGTAGAGAAAACTTCTCTCCCATGTTCCTCTAATACCTAAGGTTGATACTAGAATGAGTGATGGGCTCACAAAAGCACAAAAAAACCCTCCTCCTCATATTTAAAACCCTCATGTTGAAAGCCTTCCTACTGAAAGCCTACCGACAGAAAGTCAATTTCCAAATAAAACCAAACGAAAGATTGTTGAGCCCCAAGATAAATGAATTTCAACTAATAAGGATCCTACCATGTTTGAGATGTTCAAAGGCGAGAAAACCCTCACACTAGACCTTGGAACAAGCTCAAATTGAACATTAAACTAAAACAAAATCCAGAGCTTGCTAAAGAAATTATAGATGTGGATGATATCTTGTTAAAGGACCTAATCACAAATAGTGAGAGAGCTACAAATTCCCAAAAGTCAAAGAAAACAAAGGCTACCAAAAAAATAATTACCATGGAGACTAGACAAACAAAAATTCCCTGTATGTCTCTTGGTGTAATATTTTCTTCAATATATGAATGCTAAGTGGTTTGAAATTGGAATTCATATTGTTGTGCTCCATTTTCTTCATGTTTCATATATTTACATACTTCTTTTTCACATATATATCACACTGATTTCCTTCATTATCCTCCAACTTTCTTAAAACTTGTCAAAGGAATTGTTACTCTCTCGTTTTTGTGATGTTTTCTCATTGCAATTGTGATTATATAAGCCTGATTGGGTCAGATTCCTTGCTAAATGGTGAAATTTTCCTTCAGTCCAACCAACCTTATTTTTTCTTAACTAAATCTAGCCGTAGGACTTATTGCAACCTTCAACCACTTTGACCTTGGGTAGCTGAGTTTTAGGGAGAGATCCCTCTCAAGGTTGAAGGGCTAGTTTTTAACCTCAAAATGGTTTGAGGTTACCTTAGATTTTTTCCCACGGCCAGGGTTTTATTATAGTGATAACATAATGGCAAATTAGAAATAAGATTTCCAGAAATTAGAAAATGTTTGTTTAATTTACACGAATATTCAACATTTTTCTAAATCTTTAGTTAAAATTGCATAGACTCGACAAAATAATGGGAAGTCAACACACTTTGACCACAAGACGAATCCTATAATTTCTAGCGAGGTAGGAACGCTTTGCATATATAATAATAAAAACATGCAATTGTATTAAGTATCCACATAATCCTTAAGAACTCCACACAATAATATAATCACATTAAAATAACTCATAACTTTCTCTTGCTACGTAAATTTCTTGTATAGCGTTAAGTTTGCATTGAACAAAGATTTCACAATGCAAAGGAATCTTCTTTTGCACAATGAAAGTCATCATTGTAAATTTCGGTCAAGGAAGCTTCGCACAATGAAACATTGACCCTTGCCACTTTGGCTTCCCTATACGCATTCATAAATAATACTAAACTTTCTTTGATAATAATGTTAATTTTTTTTGGCAATAAACAAAGTTTTTACTGTACACGGGAAGCTTCCTCTGTAGAATTAAATCTTTCATTCTAAGCTTCACACAATGAAATCTCCACACAAAGAAGACCTACACAATGAAACATTAATCCCTCCAACTTTGGCTTCCCTACATGTATTCATAAATGACACTGAATTTGCCTAAAGTCCTTGCTCCTGCACTTCCTGCACACACTTTCTCTCACACTTGTCTCATACCCTTTCTTCATGCAACAAAATAATAGTTATTAAACCCCCCTCCCTCACTTACATAGGGGAGTTGCAACCTCGCTTAAACCCTCATAGTAATGTATCAACATTACTTGTTCTACACTTCATACACACCGCTCCACACAACGAAGGTTGCACACAGGGAAGTTCCATGCAATAAAACATTGATCCCTACAACTATGGCTTCATTGTATGCATTCATAAATAACAATAAAATTGCTTTCATAATAATATTAATTGTTTTTAACAATTGATAACAAGTTTCTGTTAAACTAAGTTAAGTAATTCAATTTATATTTATGATTTTTAGGTTTATAGTTTTTTAATGAAAGTGTTTAATAATTCATAAATGACTTTGAGTATGGATAGAGTCCCTGAGCACTTCCCACACACCCTTTCTCTCACTCTTGTTGCACACGTTTTTTATGTGCAAGGAAATAATAGCAGTTAGCCTCTCTCCCTCGCTTACATAAGGGACGTGCAAGTCGGCTTAAGAATTTTGCATAATGTATCAAAGTTACATGTTACACACTTTACTTGCTCCAACACTTCACACGCACCCTTTCTGTTAGACTTTCCACACACTTTTTCTCAACACAACAAAATAATATCAATTAGCGCCCCCACGTGCTTGTGTAAGGGACTTATAACCCTGTGAGTTCTAACATCTTTAGACTATGCAATAACAGTGTCAGTCATAATAGTGAGTGTGAGAGCACTCATCGACGCAATGGCCATTAGAAAAAATAGTATTTTTTAAGTTTAAAATTATTTGTCAAGCATAACAGTCTCAAGACACTCACCGATGCAGTGGCAAGTAAAAAAATTAGTCTTTTTTTTAATTTTAAAATGATTTGTCATGAAGTAAAAAATAACGAAAATAAATTTCCCTTCACGAGGGGAATTATTTCCTATCAAACCTCGCTCAACCAATGGAAAATTAGAAATAAAATTTCAATAAATTAAAAAATGATTTTAGAATTCACACGAATGTAAGAATATTCAACATTTTCCCAAAACTTCTGTTAAAATTTGCATAAATGTAGAAAAATAATAGAAAGTCAACACACTAGGGAAATACTACTTTTCTACAGTTTGGGGACTAATAACATATCCATTCTAAAGGGATAAACTAATAGAGCTCTGAATGGAAAACACATATTGATGTATAAAGCATGAAAATGTTGAGTTAATATAAAAGCAAACCAACAAGGTCTGAACTTATCCTTGGTTGGCCAAACAAAGGAAAATCGAAGATTAGAGCCTGCCATAACAAGTTCTAATGTTAACACAATGAAAGAATAAACGAACTCATGAGAAGCATGCAACAAAGAGAGAATGTGTGTTTCCTATTAGATTATTTCTTGAAAGGCGTATAGTTCAAAATGTGCATCTGCCACCACAGATGAAGCAAATTTATTTATAAAACATAGTATCTAAGAGTTGTAAACAAAATATGCCAATGCGGTAGAGGAGCCATATTCACTATGTCAAGAGTAGCGCAGGGAAGACATGAAATGATAAACCAAACAAGAGGAGCTCACAGGTGCAAATCACTAGGAGCTACCTCAAGCAAAATGCCACACAAGCTTCACATTAATCTTCAATATTAAATAGATACAATTTGTTAGGGACAACAAATCATATCCCTGAAGGATAGGAAATAAACAACTATATAAAGGAAAGTAACAACTACGTAACAATAAGAGCCTATTCTCCATTAATTTTAACACTCCCCCTTAATGGAGAAAGGGTTCTTAAACACACCTAATATGTCCCTAAACAATTCAAACTTCAGTCTTCCCAGAGGCTTAGTAACTATATCAGCCATATTATCACAAGAATTACAATATTCAACACAAATCTCTTTGGACTGCACCTTTTCCCTAACAAAATGAAATTGAGTGTCTATGTGCTTAGTTTTTTTATGAAACATAGGATTGTAAGCAAGTTTGATGGAACTTTGATTATCACAATTGATAATTGTAGCTTCTGTCTCTTCTTCGCCTGCATCTTGGAGAAGTCTGCACAACCAAACTACCTCACGTGTTGCTGCACACATAGCTTGATATTCTACTTCTGCTGAGTATAAGGTTACAGTATGTTGCTTCTTGTTGCACCAAGAGATGACCCCGGATCCAATGCTAAAGGCGTAACCTATAATTGGTATTCTATCATCTAAATTTCCCGCCCAATCAAAGTTTGTATAACCTATCAAGCTAACATCAAATGAGTCAGAATACAAAATACCAAAGTCTGAAGTTCTTTGCAGATACCTCGTACTCCTTTCACCGCAAGCCAATGGTTCTAATGAGGTTGAGTCATGAATTGACGTAAAACACTCACTGCATAAGCTAGATCTAGTCTCGTTGTGGTCAAGTAAATAAGACTACCAACTAACTGTCTATACATTGTTGCATCTGCATATTTTGAACCATCATTCACCTGAAGTTTGTTGTTATGTTGTAAAGGCACAAATGCAGCCTTGCACTCATCCATTTTAAATTTAGTCAACAAAATTGTTTGGTTTGAATCTCTCCAAAATTCTAGACCCAAACAGTAATGCATTTCTCCAAGGTCCTTCATCTCAATTTTTTGTGATAACTGCTTCTTGATTTATTCAATGAGTTTTTTTGCACTCCCTATCATGATCATATCATCTACATATAAACAAATCAACATTATATGCCCCTTATCATTAAACACAATATAGAAATTAGGATCTTTTTTCTCCGTTTATAACCATGCATGAGGAAAAAATGAATCAATTTTGTTGTACTAGGATCTAGGAGCCTATTTTAAACCATATAAATCTTTCTTTAATCTACATACTAAATGCTCTTCTCTCTTCTTAAAAAATCCCTCTAGCTGTATTAAGTATATTTCTTCTTTTAAATCACCATTTAAGAAAGAAGATTTAACATCTAATTAATGAATTTTCGAATGATGATTAGTGGCTAAAGCAATAATCAACCTAATAGTATTTAATTTTGCAATAGGGGAAAATGTTTCCTCAAAGTCAATACCTTCTTTCTGGGAATACCCCTTTGCAACCAACCTTGCTTTATACTTATCAATAGACCCATCTGCTTTAAATTTCAACTTAAATAACCATCTGCTACCTATGGGTTGTTTTCCATGAGGAAGCTTTACTAGATCCCAATTATTATTCTTAATAATAGATTCATATTCCTCTTTCATTGCTTCCTTCCATTTATAACTCTTACTAGCTTCATGAAAATTAGAAGGTTCTACAATGTTTAACATACCAGTCATGAGCGCACAATCCCTATACTGAGATGGTCACTGTTTCAGTATGCTAGATCTCCTGAGTGTTGGGGTGTCAATTATTATGCTTTGTTCTTATCTTTGTGGACTGAACTCAATTTCTTCCTCTTTATCTTGTTGTTGCTACTATTGTTGTTTTTGTTGTTGTCACTGTTGAATGATCCCTGTTTCAACATCCTTATCTGAAAGTAAGGGTACATGCCATTCTTCATTATCTTGAACAGGATTTCCATCATCAACCTATTCATGGAATACTATGTCTCTACTAACAAACACCTTGTGAGTAGAAGAATCAAACAACTTATAAGCCTTATACTCATTGCACTATCCAATGAAGGTGCATTTAATGGCCTTTGAATCTAACTTCTTCTTGTTGTCTTTAGGAACATGTGCAAAAGCTTTACAACCAAATACTCTAAGATGAATTACCACAGGCTTGAAGCCAAATGACGCTTCAAAAGGAGTTTTTATAATCAAGACTTTTAGTGGGACTTCTATTCTTCAAATACATTGCACTATTAACAGCTTCTACCCAAAAACCATTAGTTAGATTCTTACCTTTCAACATACTGTGAGCACACTCCACCAGTGTTCTGTTTTTCCTCTCAACTACTCCATTCTATTGAGGAGTGTAAGGTGTTATAAACTTCTGTTGTATCCCATGCTCTTTGCAGTATTTGATGAAATCCCCTTTCTTGAATTCTCTGCCTTGATCTGATCGAAGAAACCTGATGAACTTTCTTGTATGCTTTTCAATCATGTTCCTAAACTGCTTGAAATACTCAAAGGCATGACTCTTCAGTCTAAGAAAATACACCCATGTGAATCTTGTTCAATCATCAACAAAGATTAGAAAATAGTAGGCCTCACCTAACGATCTTGTCTGCATAGGCCCACATAAATTAGTGTGTACAAGTTCGAGTGTATCCCTCTATTTCCTATCTTTAACAGTAGGAAATTCATCTATATGTTGTTTATTGAATGCACATGCTTCACATTCCATATGAAACTTTTTCAAAATAGGAAAACCATTCACCATACCTTTGTTCAGAAACAGAAGAAGATCACTGAAATTGATGTGCCCAAGTCGCTGATGCCACAAGTTTGCGGCAGACTTATCCGATGACATCAATGCTTGCGGTGGTGTACTCTTCACATCTAGTTTGTAGAGTCCTCCTATATGAACACCTGTAGCAATAGGCTTCATTTGGTCCAAAAACCCTTTAATGATACAATAAGATTTAAAAAATTCTACCTTGAGATCTTGATCTATAATCATTGATATAGAAATCATGTTCTTCTTAATACTAGGTACATACCACACATCAGATATATTCTTGATGTTTCCATCAGGCAGAGTGACAAGGACATCTCCATGTCCCTTAATCTCGTACCCTCTATCATCTCCAAGATATACTTTTACTCCAGTGTTGGATTCTCTAAAATTTCTGAACCATTGCTTTTTACCTGTCATATGTGAGGAGGCTCCAGAATCTATGAACCAAATATCTTATTCATCCTCCTCAGTGGCTAGTGCAGTTTCAGCCATAAATAATCTGACATCTTGATTCTAATCTGCATCAGCCAGATGACCTACATGTCTTCTCTGCTTGTACTTTTCCCCATCTACCTTTTTCTTATGGCAAAACTTAGCAATATGGCCTATCTTACCAAAATAAAAACATTTAGGAGCAGAGTCATGTTTATGCAAGGTCATACCTTGTGGCATCCTTTTTCATGATATGTTGCATTCCTTGTGATTAGCCACTGCTTTCCCCTTTGGTTTGAACTTGGTCATCAATGTAAGATCTAGATTTTGAGGTTTGAAAGACAACCTCCTTTCCTCTTCTTGTATAAAAATCTGGTAAGCTCTTCAAAGCCTGGAGACTTTTCTCTCACATTCAATCCAGTTATAAACATTTGATAATCATTCATCATGCCATTCATGGAAATCATCACCAGATCATCATTCGCCACAATCTGACCCATATCAGTTAGTTTATCTTTAACCTCCTTTATTCGGGATATGAATGAAGAAACAAACTCATTATCCTCCATCTTGATGGAGAGAATATTTTTCCTGAGGTATAAAGTTCAACTGGTGTTCTTGATCTCATATATTTCTTTGAGAATCGTCCATATGTCATTCGCCTTCTTGCACTCCCGAATGTGAGGGATAATGCAATCTTTGACTAATAACTTGAGGAGAACCTTTGTCTTCATCTCCCTTTTCTCCAAGTCTTGAATTGATGTATTGGATCCACCAGTTGCAGTAGTCAGCTTGACCTCATCACCGGTGGCAATGCTATAGGCGTTATGTCCCTCAAGAAGGGTCTAGAGTTTAAACTTCCAATTAGTGTAATTGGAACCATCAAGCTTATTACTCTCATTGAGATAAGCTTTTGCAATTTGATTATTCATCTTGAATGAATAAAAAACTTCAATAATTTAAACAAACCCCAGGTCTTCTTTAAAAAATGCCTTGATCACTGTGAATTTTCCTTTCAAAAAAAGGCCCCCCTTATATCAAGTAATAATTCCTTTAAATAATGTGTTGGGTGTGGAGCCTGATTATCTTTTGTATTCAAAGATTGCCGCATTGGACCCCAGTCCGTAATGGGGCGGAAATGCCACCCTTAAAATATTCGCTGCAAGGGGGTGGCTGCAACCTTTGGGAACCCCCCCTGGCGAGGGGATCAGGGGAAGTGCCCCTGAAGCTAATAATAGATGTAAAATTTCCTAGAAAAATGTTGTAATTTCGTAGTCAATCTAGGCCATTCATTAGGCAGAGATCTGATGGTAGAAGTTATGTTTAATTTAGGGTTTTTTGCCCTAGAAGGCAACCCCTCGCTATATATGAGGGAATTGTATTGCGTCTATATATATCTGTATTCTGAGTGAGGAAGAGAGAGGATATTGAGAGCAAAGAGGGAATTAGCAGATCTGCTATAGGTTGTATCTTTTCAGTTTGTTGGATAATATAAAAGGAAGGACTGGTTGTTTCTTCGTGGACGTAGCCCAAACTGGGTGAACCACGTATATTAGTGTCTTTCTTATTTTATGTGTTTTCTATGTTTATATTTATGCAATATTTTATGTGTTCCATTACCTGTAATATATAATTCTCTAAAAACTGGTATCAGAGCCAAAGGTCTATTTGGCTGACAAACTTGCAAGAAAGAAAGGTTCCTAGTTCGAGTGGGAGCAATGGTGGAAGATGGTAGGTTTAGGGTCGAAAAATTTAACAGCCAAAACTACCAACTGTGGAAGATGCGGATGGAAAATTATTTGTACCAGAGAGATCTGTACCAACCATTGAGTAGAAAGACAAAGAAGCCGATGAGTATGACAGACATAGAATGGGATATTCTCAATAGAAAAGAACTTGGAACAATATGGTTGTGCCTAGCGGCATTGGTAGCATTTAATATTTCAAAGGAAACGACAATAGAGAGTTTAATGTCGACACTGGCCAACCTATATAAAAAACCCTCTGGCTCAAATAATGTATTTATTATGAAGCATTTATTTAATATGAAGATGTTAGAAGGTGGATCTGTTGCTGATCATTTAAATGAATTTAATATAGTTATCAGTCAATTAAGTTCTGTAGGGGTAATTTTTGATGATGAAGTTAGGGCTCTGTCTGTGCTCATTGCCAGAAAGTTGGAATGCTTTAGTTATGGCCATTAGTAACTCTCCAGTACTTTAAAGTTTGATGATGTTGTCACTGCAATCCTTAGAGAGGAAATGAGATAGAAAAGCTCTAGTGAAAGATCAGGTAATGCTTTGACTGCAGAAACTAGGGGAAGAAAAATGGAAAGAGGAAAGATCCCTAGATATCGCAGTAAGTTAAGAAAAGGCAGATCCAAGTCCAGATCGGGGATAATGTGTTGGAAATGCGGGAAGAAAGGACACTTAAAGAAAGACTGCAAGTCTTGAAAGGGAAAAGAAGGAGACGCGCAACAAGAAACTAATCATGAAGCGAATGTAATAGGTGATGTGTTGTATGATTCTTTCATTCTTTCATTAGAAAATATTATTGATGCTTGGGTGGTAGATTCAGGGGCCTCATTCCATGCCACGCCTGATAGGAAACATTTTTATGATTATGTTCAAGGAGATTTTGGACAGGTTCAATTAGGTGATGATAAACCCTGTAAAATCATTGGAATGGATACAATTTTCATAAAACAACAAAATGGAAATCAATGGCTATTGAAGGAGGTAAGGCATATTCCATATCTGAAGAAAAATCTAGTTTCAAGAGGGCAGTTGGGAGGTGAAGGTTGCGTAACTACTTTCACAGATAAAACCTGGAAGGTCACTAAAGGATCCCTCGTAATAGCGAAAGGAGGAAAGGTTGGTACAATGTATTTATGCAATGGTATTTCTAATTCTGTTAATACTTTAACCTCTACAGGAGAAGATACAACATTGTGGCACCATAGGCTCGGGCACATGAGTGAGAAGGGCATGAAGATTCTTCACTCAAGAAATTTGTTGTTAGGTTTGAAGCATTTTCATTTAAAATTCTGTGAGAATTGTGTTTATGAAAAACAAAAGAGAGTCAGATTCCTCAGAGTTGGGAAGAAAAGAAGATCGAAAAATTAGAGCTTGTGCAAACAGATGTATGGGGACCTGCTCAGGTATCATCTCTTGGTGGCTCTTGTTATTATGTTATTTTTATTTATGATGCAACCAGAAAATCCTAGATTTATTGTATTCAAAATAAATCTGATTTATTTGATACTTTCAAGAAATGGAAAGATTTGGTTGAAAATGAGACAGGAAAAAGGTTGAAGTGTCTCAGATCATACAATGGAGGTGATTATTGTAGCAAAGACTTTTATAAGTACTATTCAAAGAATGGAATTCGTAGAGATAAGACAGTTCTAGGAACACCACAAGAAAATGGTGTGTCAGAAAGGATGAACAGGATAATCATGGAGCGTGCAAGGTGCATGAGATTGCATGCAGGATTGCCTTTACAATTTTGGGGAGATGCTGTAGATACTGTTGTTTATCTAATAAACAGAGGGCCTTCAAGTTCCTTGGATGGTAGTATTCCAGAGGAGGCATGGACAAGTAAAAAGGTAAACTACTCTTTTTTAAAGACTTTTGGTTGTGAAGCCTTTGTCCACACTAATAAAGAAAATAGAACAAAGCTTGAGGCAAAATCAAAGAAATGTACCTTTATTGGATATGTTGTTAATAATTTTGGTTATCGATTTTATGATTATGAAAAACACAAAATCATTAGGAGCAGAGATGTCATATTCAATGAAAAGGTTTTGTATAAGGATTAGTTGCAGGAAAATAAACAGGAAAAAGAAAACATAGAATACACAGTGCTTGATGAGATCACAGAAAAAGTGATGGTGCCTGAAAATCATAATGATCAACAGACAAAACAACAACCACAATAGCAACAAGCACCTCAAACACCTGAAAGTGGTGTTAGAAGATCTACTAGGATAAGTAGACCCACTGAACGATACTCTCCTTCATTATATTATGCATTGTTGACTGATTCTAGTGAACCAAAATGTTATGAAGAAGCAGTGCAGGTAGAAGCCAGGAAGAAGTGGGAGCAAGCCATGAAAGAAGAGATGGATTCCTTAGCACATAACCAGACTTGAGACTTAGTCAGGTTGCTTGCAGGTAAAATAGCATTGCAGAATAAATGGGTCTACAAGTTGAAGGAAGAATATGGAGGTAGAAAAAGGTATAAAGCTAGACTTGTGGTGAAAGGGTTTGCACAGAAAAAGGGTAAAGGGTATAGACTTTGATGAGATATTTTCTCCTGTTGTTAAAATGACTTCAATCATAACTGTTTTAAGTCTAGTAGCAGCTGAAGATTTACATCTTGAGCAATTAGATGTAAAGACAGCCTTTCTCCATGGGGATTTGGAGGAAGAGATATATATGCAGCAACAACAAGGATATGAGGTAAAAGGGAATGAGAAACTAGTGTGTAGGTTGAAAAGGAGCTTGTATAGCTTAAAACAGGCTCTGAGGCAGTAGTATCTAAAATTTGACAGATTTATGTCTAAACAAGGTTATACTAGATGTCACTCTCATCATTGTGTTTATCTCGAAAGGAAAAATGATGGCAGCTATATTATATTGTTATTGTATGTAGATGACATGCTTGTTGCAGGTTCTAACATGCAGGAAATAAATGCACTCAAAAGAAAATTAGCAAACTCATTTGCAATGAAGGATTTGGGTGCTGGAAAACAAATCCTTGGTATGAGAATAACTAGAGACAGGAAAAATCACAAATTAACATTGTCTCAAAGTGAGTACATAGAAAAGGTGTTGAAAAGGTTTAATATGTAGAATGCAAAACCAGTTAGTATACCTTTGGCTAGCCATTTCAAATTAAGTAAGGAGGAGTGTCCCAAGACTCAGGAAGAAATGGCTCATATGTCTAAAGTTCCATATACATCAGCAGTTGAAAGCTTAACATATGCAATGGTCTACACAAGCCTTGATATTGCACATGCAATGGGAGTTGTAAGCAGGTACATTAACAATCTAGGAAAAGAACATTGGATGGCAGTGAAGTGGATTCTCAGGTATTTGAGAGGTACCACAAATCAAGAATTATGGTTTGATGGTTAAAACATTGCTCTACAGGGATATGTTGATGCAGATATGGCGGGTGATAGAGATAAATGGAGAAGCACAATAGGGTATGTGTTTACTGTAGGTGGAACAACTGTTAGTTGGGTCTCAAAACTGCAAAGTGTTGTTTCACTCTCAACAACAAAAGCAAAGTATGTTGCTACTACAGAGGCTAGTAAAGAAATGATTTGGTTACAAAGGTTTATAGATGAATTGGGTAAGAAGTAGGAGTTGAGAAAGTTATACGGTGATAGCCAGAGTACCATACATCTTGCGAAGAACTCTGCATTTGATTCCAAGACTAAACATATACAACTCAAGTACCATTTCATATAGTCAGCATTGGAAGATGAACAGTTGAAGCTGAAAAAGATACACACTAGCTAGAATCCTGTAGATATGTTAACAAAAGTTGTAACCGGGAAGAAACTGAGAATTTTCTCAGTTTCAGTTGGTCTTCAAATATGATGAAGAAGATGAGAAATAGCTAGGTCCAAAGTGGAGTCATTGTCCAGCAAATGAAGCGGCGGTGGAGTTGCTATAATCAGTCTCGAAGTGGGAGATTGTTGGGTGTGGAGCCTGATTATCTTCTGTATTCAAAGGTATTGCCACATTGGACCCCAGTTTGTAATGGGGCGGCAATGCCGCCCATAAAATATTCTCTGCAGGGGGGCGGCTGCGACCTTTGGGAGCCCCCCCTGGCGGGGGGATCGAGGGCAGTGCCCCTGAAGCTAAGAATAGATGTAAAATTGCCTTGTAAAATGTTATAATTTTGTAGTCAATCTGGGTCGTTCATTAGGCGAAGATCTGACAGTAGAAGTTACGTTTAATTTAGGGTTTTTCGCCCTAGAAGGAAACCCCTCACTATATATGAGGGAATTGTATTGTGTCTATATATATATGTATTCTGAGTGAGGAAGAGAGAGGAGATTGAGAGCGAGAGGGAATTAGTGGATCTGCTGTAGGTAGTATCTCTTCAGTTTGTTGGATAATATAGAAGGAAGGACTGGCTGGTTCTCCGTGGACATAGCCCAAACTAGGTGAACCACGTATATATGTGTCTCTCTTGTTTTATGTGTTTTCTGTGTTTATATTTCTGCATTTTTTTTATGTGTTCCATTGCTCTGTATTATATAATTCTCTAACATAATGCAAAGACCTTCAATTAAAGGAACTCCAAAATTTTTAATTAAAGATTTGAAAAAAAAAAAAAAAACTTCAATTAAAAAACCTTAATTATCTGAGCAATAATTTTTCAAACTTCTTGTTGCACAGGGCCACCTCAACATATATTAAAAACAGCAGTTCACTTTAATTCAATGCAGATTCACCACAACCTCCACGCTCACCATGCACCAACCTCCACACCAACATGAGGTCGACGCTTCTCCAAATCTGCCCTTTTCACATTGGGTTCTACACAGTCATGGTTTTACCATTTGTTGCATAGGTGTCACTCTCACCAGTCGGCTTTGGTCAAACGGCAGCCACACCTCAATAGCCACACCACGTCTCTCTTGACCACGCCGAGATGCTACGTGTTCCATGGTTCTCCTTTACAACCCTCTCTACTTGCAGCTCGCACATTAAAAAAGAGATCCAGTCACCGTAGCATCGACATCCTCTATAACGCAGTCCACAACTTTCTCATTGCACACCAGCTCGAATTTGGAAGCATTCAATTCATCATTGGGTGTAACACCAATCCCTTGGCGGTCGACTCCACCACGCGGCCTCTTTCTCGGGTTAACAACTTCTCCCACACGGTCATGCACACAACCTTCTCAAGCATGCACCCATGTTGTCTTTCTCCAAGCGGCCTCCCACGAACACACAGCCCTTTTTGTTTCCACCATCAGCGCCCTTATCCACCAGAGAGTCACGAAGGTCTTCGCAGCGATTCAACTCGGAGTCATGAAGTCATGCCGAGTTTTTAAATTGAAATGCAGGCAAAGTGCCATAGTGTGATCGTTGTGTTTTTCCACCCAAACTACGCGGCGGTTTTCCTCAGTCACACCCTTCACTCAACATACAGGATTAACAGCCCTACAGCTCTGCTACCATGTCAAGAGTAACACAGGGAAGACATGAGATGATAAACCAAACAAGAGGAGCTCATAGGTGCAGATCACTAGGAGCTACCTCAAGCAAAATGCCATACAAGCTTCACATTAATCTTCAATATTAACTAGATACAATTTGTTAGGGACAGCAAATCATATCCCTGAAAAATAAGAACAAAATAACTATAGAAAGGAAAATTGTAACTGCATAACAGTTAGAACCTTTTCTCCATTAATTGTAAGAGAGTTCTCATTCTGAAGCCATGTTCACTAAACCATTTCATGATTTTGGTTTTAATATGCAATGGGAAACCATAACTTCATGTTGTAACAGGTAAATCTCTCTGGATTGTTCATTGTTTATTTGATCTTAGGATTTATGGTACCATTAATCATGAAATGTTGTTACGTGTTTTATAGACTGTTATGCAATCGGGTTTAAATAAATGGAAACCCATAGTATGTGTTACTTATGTGAACAATTTGGTTGTGTTTCAAAACTGTGATGTGTTTTTTTTCGTCTTCCTCTATCATTTGTTCTTCTCCTTGGCTAATCGAAATGATTTGTTTCCATTATGTGATGTACGAATAGGGTCGTTGTACTAGAAGACAAATTGAGTTTCTTTCGCAACTACTCCAACTCACGCGTAGAAATATTTAAAAAATCCATTACCGTAATGTTCAAAGTTGTACCAAACTATTTTGTTGGTTTTTGGTCTCAAATTTGGTGAATCAATTAAAATATCAGTGGAATGTGATTTTTCCTGCGAAGAAGCCTTTGGTTATAATTATTTCGAATGGATGTTGGGTGTGGGCGATTGTTTCTGTATTCAATGGTATTGCCACATTGGATTCGAGTTTGTAATGGGTGTCAATGGCGTCCATAAAATATTCTCTGCAGCTGTCTGCTACTTTTTTTATTCCCCCCTGTCGGATATTGTAGTTCTGAACTTTGATTAGAGTAACATGTTGTAAAATTTAAATTTATTAATTTCTTCATGGAAGTTCTACTGTGAAAGTTTAATTTGGTTTTTTCCCCTATAGAAGTTACTTTTTTGTATTTCTATATATATATTACTGATTTAGGAGCTATTTGCTATTTTATCATTTGTATTAGGATTAGTATTATCTTTTTTTTTTTTTTAGATTGAAGGATGTCTGGTTCTGTGACATATTTCAATATGAATTACTTATTGTGTTTCTCTTTTTTTTTTTTTTTGTGTTTATATTTCGCCTTTTTTTTATTTTCTTTCTGTATTAATATTTCTAATTTGCAACTTCAATTTTCGGATCCAATTTTTTTAATTATTTTTTGTATAAACAAAAACTTTATAAAAACCTTTTTATCTCGCAATAATTTTTCTTTCTTCTTGTTTCACAGGGCTACGTCTAAATTTATATTCCTCTTTTATTTTATTTCATGTGTTGACCACAACCTCAGTGGACAATAAATATGAGGTCGACGCTTCTCCAATCTCTGTTTTAGTTTTTAGAATAGGTTTTAGCATTTGTTTCAAGGGTCCTCACCATGCTTTAAATGGGCACACAAAACATTATTTTTCTCTTGACATGTGAATGTAGTTCCAGTTCTCCTTTATTATCTCTCACTGCCTCACACAAACAAATAGACCAGTCTCTATAGCTCGTTGTAAAGGCATAGGGCTTTCTTATTTCTAAGCTCAGGACGTATTCAATCATATTGGGGAGACCTTTCTTGCGTCTTGTACTACTCTTTTTTTGTTATGTATTTCTTCATACGTCTTGGAGTTAAGCTTTTAGTCACATGTTGCTTCTAAGTTTGGTCGTCCAGTTTTTGTTCTACCTATTTGGGATCTCGGTCTTCCATCAATGTAGTCAAAGGATGAGTTTTTATATGATGCAGGCAAGGCATTGTGATCGTTGTGTTTTTCCACTCAACCTACGCTCATTTTGGTTTCCACCCTTTGCTCAACATAAGATACCATCCCTAATTTGACATGGGTGAATTGTTAACTGTGTGAAACCAAATCTGCCAATGTTTTTTGCTAGTACGGTTGAACTTAGTCACTATGCCACATACTTCATTTATTATAATTGTGACATCAAAAATTGGAAATAAGAATAACAAGAAAGGAAAATATAATAAATATATTATTCTCCTAATTTTAAGAGACTACTTATCTATGGCTAAGCATTATACTCTCCATACACTGTGGGCAATCGAATCTCTATCTTGAAATGCTTTGGATGGACCCTTCAATATGAATATTGTATTGCATGGATGGTAGAGAGCCATAGGGTTGTGTGGAGGCATAGAACCATTGATGGTGTATCTTTTAACATGAATGACAATAAATTAAAATAGTGGTACTAAATATGATAAAGTAAATGGTGAACAATTATTTTATGAGATTATGCAAGCAATATGATAATGTAAATCACAAACAATTATGTTACAAGATTATGCAAGCAAACACATGTCAAAGCTAATTTCCAGAAGCCTTGTCATGGTTCAACCGAATTTGTCAAGTGAACCATGACAAGGCTTCTGGAAAGTATCTTGAAGGTCTCTGCAAGATGCCTTAGCTCTCCATCTAGTAGGAATGCTCCATAGTCTGCTCACAATTCCAACCAAGTCCATGGCCTTGTTGTACCCAAGTGCACAACATCCCCATTGGCTCGTGAATAAAACATCTCTGTGTCACATCAACAAATCCACCTGCACAACATCTCTGCCTTGGCACTCCTCATTGGATGCCCATAAGTGACAACTCTACAAGTGCTCCTGCATAATGTCCCTCCATAAGATTACCATGCTCCATGTCTCCAACTCGATGTCCATGACTCATGTTGCCCATGTTGTCCAACTAAGTAGACCCATCACAACAATCGATCATCCTCATCCAATTCTGAAATCTGGTCTAGTGAACTCGGTCACCCAAACCATATCATCATCACATGAGTCTCTTCCACCATGGCTCCCCCACTAAAGGTTCCACCAAGACTTCGTCTTGGTCTTGACCATGAGAATTCCACCCAAGTATCACCAAGCTCAAGTGTGTTCCCTTCCCAGATCTATCCATGATTCATACTGGGCACTTAGCCAATTTCTCCATGTGTCTAAAGCATGAACCATTCCTCTGCAATGATCATCATGTTCCTCCCTTGTCACGGGCATTTGCACCTTCTGCCATAAGGTCACAAACAACCCAAACAAGCTCTACAACAGTCAATGATCCTTTCCTCTCCGTATAAGGTTTCATCGTAGACATCCATGGTAAGACCCTCCATCGCATCGGCAAACTGACTTTTCTCTTCCCTGCATATGGCCCATCTACCAAAAGCTCAAATGAAACACAAGTAGCACTTCCTTCATCATGAGGCTCCTCCATGTGAGTTTCCTCATCCACCAATGCTTGCAAACTGCACAATCCTGGTCCAACTTGAACAATTTCAAGTTCATCCTCCATCGTTGTCATATCTACAACATCCTCTAACATCACAACTTCCTCTTCTTTGTCATCACAGTCTGCAGCTGCAACTTGCTCCATTTCCCAACCAAGTCGAAGAAGTTCGTCTTCAACATTCCTTTCCAAAACTTCAAGTTCATCTCAAATCTGTGGGTTCTCTTCTTTCATCTGCTTCAACCTGTATAAGGTCAGCAATAGTCTCCCTTGACATTCTTCAAAACCTGCCATGTCTTGTCGTTCAGCTTGGCCCAAGCAAGATGCTTCACCCCTGCTAAACCTGTCACAAAGTATTACGCTTCCCTTCTGCAAATCTGAATCACCTGTCACGAATGTCAAGTATTCAACTTTCTTTGTCATGTATCAATGGCTCTAATACCAACTGTCATGCCCCTACACTGGCAGTACTCTTCCAACCGCACTATAGGAGGTGCGGCACCACCAACCACTTTCTTTTTAACAATAATTGTGATCATGGACTACGTCTATTTTCTAATTTTATTTTTCAACTTTCCTAAGTATACTTTCATTAGCACAGCGAAAACATTCACATTAACATCATCATTATTATCTTGTACACATATATGCACAACAGATAATAAACCGGGAGGGGCAACTCCCTGAAATATTAGTCTACCCGATAATATCAATACTTCACAAAATATTCAGTTTTACAGTCTTTGCAGGAAACCCCAAGTTTCCTTGGTACAATATCTGTCAACTCGTGCAAGTCGGTTTGCACCATTCGCACTACCCAAACCACCATTCGAAGTGCCCAAGGATACTTCCACCCATCGCACCTCGTTCACCGTCGCACTGTTTAGCATGGCGTTCACCCTCGACTCATTCAGTCGAACTCTCCCAACTCACTCAGGTAGACACCCTCGCACGCCCGCACATGTTCACTCGTTTAGCCTGGTGCCCTCAAATGCCCTCGCCCGTTTGTTCGTTCAGCCCAATGCCCTCGCCTGCCCTCGCTAGTTCGCTCATTTGGCCTGGCGCCCTCGCTGGAACGCCTTCGAGTTACTTCACCTGAATGTTCAAACTTTCAGTCGTTTGGCCTGGTGCCCTCGCATGCCCTCACCCAAACACCTTCACATGACCTCGCCTGGTCGTTCAGACAAATGCCCTTAGATGCCCTTGCTCAGTCGTTCGGCCCGACGCCCTCGCACACCTTTGCACGACCTACAGCTCTGTTTTCTGCGTTTATCCCGGCTCAGTGTTTCAGCCCAAGAGTCTGCCTACACCTTGCCAAATTTCAGTCCTCTCCAAGTTAGCTCACCCTCCAGCTCACATGAACACTTGGAAACTTCACTTGAATGATTTTTTCCACCATTCCAACACTTTACTTATATGGTAGTTGGCCCATTGTTCGAGGCATCGACTCACCAAGTCAACCCACCGTTTCATCCAACTCGCCCCAACTTCGCATCGGCCCATGGTGTGGGCGCCCATGTGCGGGACCGCCCCCACATATAAACTTCCCACCACCCAACACTTAGTCATTTTCACAAGATGACTTCGTGTCGCACGTTTCCTTCGTTTGGTCATCTCGTCGCACCATTCGCACATGCCCTCAACTCATCGTTCAATCGCCCAGCTCATCGCTTGCCCGTCGTGTGCCCATGCCAACTCTCACCGACCCGTCAGTTAAACATGCCCGCCCAGCATGCCTGACTCGTGGACTTGACAAGAAGAAGAATGAGCTCTCAATAATGTAGAGAGGGATCTATGGAAGAATGACAAGAAGAAGAATGCACAAGAGTTGCAGCTTATCCAACAAGGAGTGGATCGAGTAGTGTTATAGAAAATTATGATCACATCTTCAGCAATGGAAGCATAGGAGACCTTGGCGACAAGCTATAACGGTATGGTCAAAGTCAATATTGTTAAGTTGCAAAATACTAGGAGAAATTTTGAAATTCTATAGATGAAGGAGACAAAAGACATTAATTCTTTCATGAATTGAGTCATGATTGTCATAAATCAGTTAAAAGTTTATGCTGAGGAAATTAAAGATAAACAGTGGTTGAGAAGGTCCTCAGATCTTTGTCTACCAAATTTGATGTTGTGGTAATAGCCATAGAAGAATCCAATGATTTGGCATCATTAATAGTTAATGAGTTAATGGGATCACTTTTATCACATGAGGCAAGTATAGACAAAAATAAGGATTCCACTTTAGAAATTGATTTCAAAATCTAGGTTTCTATTTGAATAGATAGAGGTCGAGGAAGAAGTAGATCGAGAGGTAGAGGATGAAGAGGAAGACATGGTGGTCAGAGAGATGGTCGAGAAGAGCATGAACATGAAAGTGGAAGCAACAACAAAATCTTTAACAATAATCAAAGAGTAGACAAATCAAGGTGAGATGTTATTATTGCAATAAATTTGATCACTATGCTCATGATTGCAGGAAGATGATATTTGATCAAGAGAACCAGAGAGTTAATGTCACTATAGAGAGTACTAACTCCATGTTCCTATATTTCCATACATGCATGAACCTTTTGATAATATGTGGCTATTAGATAGTGGTTGCAGTAACCACATGACAGGCAAGAATTTGGTTGCAAATTTGGATCAATCTGTGAAGAAAGAGGTAAACTTAGGGACTAAAAAGACTATGGACATAGATGGAAAAGGAGTGGTTAACATTCTAACCAAGTAGGGGGAGCCAAAGACAACCTCAGAGGTATATTATGTCCCTAGTCTCAAACATAATTTGATAAGTGTTGGTCAATTAACACAGAAGGGATACAAAGTTATCTTTCAAGGACAAGAATGTGTCATATATGGCAAGACCCTAAGTAAGTAGTTGATAGCAAAGGTGCAGATGATGAGGAACAAACTCTTTTCTCTAATTATGAATTACAGTGATCTGGTCAGCTCTTTTATAGTTGCATGTTCTAATGATTATTGGTTATGGCACTTTCAGTTTCGACACTTGCACTTTTTTGGTTTAAGATTGTTGCAATAGAAATAGATGGTAAGTGGATTTCCTCCCATCAAAGAACCTGCTAGTATTTGTGAGTGTTGCATCTTGGGAAAGCAACACCATGAAAGTTTTCCAAAGGGGATTGCATATAGATCGAAGCAACCTCTTGAGCTAGTACATACAGACTTGTGTGGATGTATGAGGACACAATCGGTTGGTGGAAGTTGTTATTTCCTCACTTTCATTAATGACTATAGTAGAAAGACTTGGGTTTACTTCTTGAGGCAGAAGTCTGAAACTTTTGCAAAGTTCAAGGAATTCAAAGCCTTAGAAAAGAACCAAAGTGATCGACAAACCAATGTATTGAGGTTAGATCATGGTGGAGAATATGATTTAAAGGAGTTCCATGATTACTACAAACAACACAGAATTGGAAGAAAATTTACAACCAAGTACACATCGTAGCAGAATGTTGTAGCAGAGAGAAAGAATAAGAAAACTATGAACATGGAAAGAAGCATGTTGAAAGGAATAAACTCCTCTAATGAGTATTAAGCAGAAGAAGTTGCATGTGATTTTTATGTGATAAACAGATCTGCTACAAAGAGTATGATGAGCAGAGTACCATAGGATGAATGGTCATGTATGTTTTGTAATATATCTCATCTTAGAATATTTGGATGTGTATCTTATGCACATGTGCCTAAAGAGATAAGAGGCAAATTGGATGATAAAAGTGAAAAATTCATATTTATTGGTTATAGTGAGAAATCAAAAGCTTACAAATTGTATAATCCTATCACCAATGAAACCATAATTAGTAGAGATGTTGTGTTCAAAGAACAAGAGTCGTGGAATGATAGTATAGACAAAACAATTGATGAAAAAGTGTCATTGATGGAAGAAGATGGTGTAGTAGAAAAGGAGCAGCAAGAATCACAGATGAAGACACCAAACAGAGACACACCAACAAGGACTCCAAAATTTTCTTAGCAGCATGGATCTTCAAGCAAATCAACATATCGAGATTTTCCTAGTAATAAATTAGGTGATGTATAAAGAAATAGTAAGAGAAAGATGATAACTCTGAAAGATATTTATGATGATTTGGATGTTAGTTCAAATTTTGCATTATTGTCATTCCAACCTTCTTTGTCTGAAGAAGAAATTAGAGATGACAATTGGGTGCAAGCCATGGATGAAGAAATTGAAGCTATTGAAAAGAATAATACATGGGATTTGGTTGATTTGCCAAAGGACAAAAGTCTCATTGGCATGAGATAGGTGTACAACACAAAGTTAAAAGAGAAAGGTGAAATTGATATATTTAAAGCAATACTTGTAGAAAAATGATTGTTGTAGCAACCAGGAATAGACTTTGGAGAAACATTTGCTCTGGTAGCCAGATTTGATTTTGTAAGAGAAGTTCTTGCCACAACAACTCAGAACAAGTGGAAAATATATTAGATGGATGTGAAATCAAACTTCTTAAATGGAATTATAGAAGACGAAATTTATGTGCAACAACCTCCGGGTTATGAAGTTGAAGGTAAATAAGATAAAGTTTACAAGTTGAAGAAAGTGCTCTATGGACTCAAGCAAGTGCCTAGAGCTTGGTATAGCATGATTGACAGCTACATGATCAAGAATGGATTTTTCAGAAGCAAAATCGATCCCACCTTGTACACAAAGGTAAATGAGCATGGACATATTTTGATTGTTTGCTTATATGTTGATGAAATGATTTATACAAATGAATTTGAATTGGATAAATTTAAAGCGACCACGATGAAATAATTTGAAATGACAGATCTTGGTCTGATGAAATATTTTCTTGGCATAGAAGTTGAGGAATATGAAAAGGGAATTTTTATTTGTCAAAAAAAATATTCTAGAGATTTGTTGAAAAGATTCAGGATGGAGAATTGAAAATATGTCCCTACACGAGTTGCAACAAGTACAAAGTTAAGCAAGGATGATGAATGATCTGATGTCAATTCAACTCTATTCAAAAGATTAGTTGGTGGCCTCATGTATCTCACAGCTACAGGACCATATATTATGCAAGAAGAAAGTATTATTTCCATATTTATGGAGACTTCAAAAGGCACACATTGGAAAGCAAGAAAAATAATTATGAAATACATAGCAGGAACTAGAGATTGTGGCATAATGTATGTAAACATAGAGAATAAGGATTTTATTGGGTACATAGACATTGATTTTTCACGTAGATTGGATGATAGGAAGATAACTTACATTTATGTGTTCCATCTTGATTTGGATGTGATTTCATGGGTATCTAAGAAACAACCTATTGTAATGCTATCATCAGCAGAAGTAGAATATGTAGTAGCAAAATTAGCAGCATGTCAAGCAATATGGTTAAGAAGAGTATTTGATGGACTTAAGAAGAAACAACAAGGATCAACAACAATATATTATGACAACACCGTAGCGATTACCCTATCCAAGAATAGGGTGTTTCATCAAAAGAGAAAGCATGTTGATACTAGATATCACATTATTAGAGAACTTGTGAGCAATGGAGAAGTTCACTTGAAGCCTTGTAAGTCTAGTGATCAATTGGATGATATACTCAGTAATTCATTAGCAAAATATGTGTTTAAGTTTCATAGAAGAAACTTGGGTGTTGTAAGCCTAGCTAAGACATAGACCAACCTGCATGTTTCAGTTGCCATGAGTCGTGTCCTAGTTTAGGTGTCGTAATTAAGAGGGAGTGATAAAGTAGCTAATTACTCCCGCATGGAGAACAATCTAAAATTAAAGAGTGATTTAACTGAGTGTTGAGTCAAGTTGAGTTAAGTGATAGAGGAATTTAGTGTGTGGTTGCATGTCAAGTTATTTTAGGTGATTCTCTAGTTGGAAAGATATAAATATCCCTCACCAGGTTCATTGTAATCAATGAAGTTTTGTGTGATCAATAGAAGAGTCACAAGTCATGTGTTTTTCCTCCTTTATCTTTCCAACACAGTTGAACATGTCAAGTTAAGATGAAGCCTTTGCTAGAGAAGATTTGTTGCTCATGAGGCTTAGTTAAAGGAGGAGCCTCGTCCTACAGGAATTCCATGGAGGAGGGAAAATATTCCATGAAATCGAACATTCTGAGAAAATTGCAAGAACATTTTGTTAAAAGGGATATCTAGGCTCCAGATTTCAGAATTTTCATGCATAAATTATTCAAATATATTAAAATCTACTTGAGCTTACCTGAGTTTAGGCGAAGCCTTCGCTTGAGGAAAGTCTAGTACTTGTGAGGGACAGTATGAAGAGGATCCTCCTCGTCCTACTACAATTCATCTATAAGATTGACAAAGAGAGAACTAAGTGTCGTGGAGAGGGTGTTCATATGACAGTGTGGTTGACGTTCCGTCACTGAAATAGGCTTGCAGTCATCTTCTCCATCCTCTAACTAAACCTTTGGTGGTCCTTTTTGTAATCCTCTCGAAGGCCTATTTTGACTATTATGACTGAAAAACTCTATAAGTTTGATTTTGAGAAGCTCCAACTCATTGGCCTTGCAACAATGGTGGTCTCCTCCTCTATAAATACATTCACATATTTCCTTTAATATCATTTGTAAGGAGAATGAACAATGAAAATTGGTCGTTTGTCATCCTCTTCTGCTTTGTATTTAGCTAAATTGGAGATAAGCTTGCAGAAAGTGTGTTGTGACTTTTAATTAGGATGCCTCTCTCTCACTCTTTGGTTCGTCATTATTCAACATTATAAACACAAGCAACATCATTAGTGATGAATGTATACGTTTACTCTCAATTAATGCAAACCGCCATTTATAAAAAGGATATAAGATTTTGTTGGGACAAGTTATCTGGAACGTACCTAAATAAATTGCATTGCTCGTTGTTGATAGTAAGAATTTCCCCTAGACAAACCAAAGCAGGGTGTCAAAAGCAGAGGTTATGCACAAGTATGGTGCTAGAAGAATCAACAACTCAACATATCCTAGTGCCAGCTATATATAAATAAAAGTGTTGTCTACAGAGGCCACAGATTCACCTGGAAAGTTATTTTTTGTTGGAATCTGGTGTAGTTTTTTCAAAAAATAGGATCATAGGAGTGTTTGAATTATTTTTTATGGTAGAAATGGATTTAGCACCACCAAAAACCCCTTGGGCACCAAAAATCCTGAAGTTTGACAGATGTAACACAAATTTTCCAAAATATTTACCGGATTTTGGCAAAAATTACGTTGGAATTTCCACTATTTTCCAAGGGAAATTGTGGCCTCGGTAAATTACTCTTGTTTACAAATAAGTTTATATATATATTTAAATTTTTTTATATACGGTCATTTTAATGCTATTCAAAATTATTTGCAAGTTAACCCGGACATGTTTATTTTAGAATAGATTGTAGTTTTAAGGGTAAAAAACAAAAAAATGGCTAAACTGGGGTCAATTTTAAAGCCTTCCACCAAGTAGTCATTTTTCCTCTACTCCTAATACTAATAACAATTAGCGGCCAATATCCAATTATGTACAATGATTGGACTATTTGCTTGGTCAGCGACTTCCTATTATTTCAACACAAATATTTTGTACTCAATATTAAAGCGATAGTCTAACTAATTTTCACTTAGAAAATAATGAAAAAATCTGATAGAAAATTTTGGATGTATAAATTACCGTTGTCCAGCTTCAAAATTTTGGGTGCTCCAAAGTTTTTGATGTTATTAAATCTATTTTCATTATAAAAACACATTCAATTCAATCGATTATTTTTTAGGGACCAAATTCCAACATTTTTTAATGGATCCAAAAAATTGACGTTAAACAACCCCAATATTAAACCCATCTGACTTAGATGGCCTCCACTCGAAAGACAATCAGTTTTGCACATTCAATATAAATAGCTGAATAGTAAAGATGTTAGAAGGAACCCTTGGAAGCATGCACATGAGAATACAACCCAGATAAACGAATAGCAATATTGTTAGAAGCATGCCTAAAAGAGTACAAAAACCCCAATTGGACAACTGTGTTTAGACATGAAGTGTTATCAGACTTTAAATGCGACTTAGTATAAGTGGTGACAATAATGCACTAGGTAAGATTTAAATAAAATTGGAATAAGTGTAAGGAAATGAATATAATTAATAAAACAGTTTATAAAGTTTTATAATAAATTTAAAAGATATAAATAAATCTTAAAACTATAATTATAGCCTACTTTGCAGGGGCATTCGTGATGGAGTTTGTATAGAAATCTTGCTTTAATAGATATAATATATATATATATATATATATATAAAGTTTTTATAATAAATTTAGAAGATATAAATAAATATTAAAACTATAATCAGAGCCTGGTATGGAAGGGGCATTTGTGATGGAGTTTGTTTATAAATTGTGTATTAAGATAAAAAGAAGAGCGGCTGATTTTATAAGTTTTTTTATTTTTCCTCATATTTTGAAGATAGATCAAATTTGTGGTTTCAAAGCATTGACTGAAATTAGTGAATATTTGTGGATATTTTTTTATTTTATTTTTTTAACAAGGTCGGGTAGTTTGTATATTACCAAAAGCTTTGATGGAGCATGCTCCTATTACAAAAGATTGTACCATGAAAAACATATAAGCCATGAGATAGGAACACAGTCTCTTCTCCTAGGCTTGTGTTCAAGACTTCATTTATTTTTATGTGTATTCTAGAGTACTACCTAACAAACTGACCTACTAAAAGAGAAATTTGCACGTCATGGGCTCTCTGACAGCTTTTCAAGGCTTGTAGACTGATTGCTCCTGATTTGACTGACTCTTGTTGTCATAATTGTCGGAGTTCTCTCCTTCAATGGGTTGAATTCCATGTGGTTTGTTTGCTTATTCTTCCTTTGCCTCTGCTCTCTACTCCAAATTTCGTTCTCCTTATTTGATTTTGTGTTGCTTGAGATGCTTCTTCTTTTGTTGCTGTTGACCACTTTCCTTTCAACAGACGAGGATGTCCGAAGAGTAGCGGCCAAGATTAAACCGCAAAGATTGGTATCAAGGGATGAATGGTGGAGATTGACCAGAGGTGCTGATGGGAGAGGAGACTGGAGGAGTCGTCGCAATTGTCAATGGTTGAGATCTACGGTCGTCGGGCGCAAGCAAGTCCGTATGTTAACCGAGAAGAAAGGCGAGAATAAAAGCGGAGATGGTATTTCGGGCATGTTATAAACCATAAGTGGTAAAAGAGAGGGGTCGCCCGATTCCACTAACCGAGCGACACGTAGCATCGAAGGAGAGAGAGAAAACCGCTTTTTGGGCGGGTAATCTACGTGCTTGTTGTCTGCCCGAAATCGGTGGGAGCCGTCCAATCCAATGAGTACAGATCGACGGTGGGGAAGAGGCGTGAAGATTTGATTGAATAGGCTGATCAACGACCCTCGGATCGAGCACCTGATCAATGCTCCTGATTTGATCAGAGATCAGAGAAAGGAGGGGGCAGCGTTGTGGAAAAGGCTTTGGAGTGTAGGCCCGATGATAATAATAGATGTAAATGAATGATTTTTTGAAGTCCACATAAAGCACTCGGACGGATTTTTCCTTTGTAAATTGAAAGAGCTAAAGTTCCTGCAAAGGACAGCCTTGAAGGAGGACCAATGACTGATTATACCAGTCAGGGGGGGCTGATATAAAGAGAGGAGCAAAAGGAGGGTGTGGATGCTTAGAAGGGAATTATGCTGACTGAGAGGAGGGAGTGAAGGGAGAGAAGAGGTATGAAATGAGAAAGCTGGGTAAGTAGAAGGGTGGGGGCTTAAGATGAAGTCTGCACGCTGAATAGAGGAAACAATGCTAGCTATTAGAAAGGACAGGGAGGGTATTTGAAACCAAAGTATCACTATAATAACATGGAAAATGGAGATTTCCTCACTGAAATTGTTGCTGCGATTTTTTTGAATGTACCCTCTATTCTTATAGTGCTTTATCTCAGCTCGAAACCTGCCTTTGATGAGATAGATTGCAATGTAGTTCTTGTGACTAGGATCACAATCTTCATTCTTGTTGTTGCTCATATAAGAGTCCCGAGGTTTCATGATTTTTCCTTTGCTTTCCCATGATTTCCTAGCTGTTGCTGCAGTGATGAGTCCTTTTTTGTTTTATAGTTGTTGTTTTTTGATTGATTGCTTTTGTCATTGTGATTTTTCCTTTGGAATTGGTTAGCTTTATACTTGTGGTTTTTACTGGTTATTAAGGAACAGAGCTGTGGTATTCCTCCTAGTTTTCCCGAACAAGCCGTTCAATTTTTTTCACTACTTGGTTTGCAAAGTAATCTGTCTGTTGATTTTGGATTCTCAAGACATGTTCGTAGATTACATTGCAAGAGCCTTCCAATTTCTTCCCGATTCTTCTAAAGAATATGTTATGAACTCATTGCTTGGTTTTTTGTTTCTTGCCATTGCCTCTATTATTATGGCTGAGTCTCCTGTTATGATAGGATTTTGGATTTGTCTTTTTTTTTAATTCTTGTTCTTATCAATAAGTTGTAAGCTTCTGCCTTATTATTTGAGATTTGTCCCAATCCACATTCATAAGTGACATTTTCTCTCCCATCAGGATCAAGGATAATTCCCCCTACCCCCGCCTTTCCTAGATTATGCTTTGAAGCCCCATCAAAGTATAGACAGTATCTATTCTGATTTTTCCTCCAATTTGTTAGTTCCTCTTCACTCATTCTTAGTTTCCATATAATTCTTGAGCTTGTCTTCCTCTGTCCTTTTTGCCCCTTATTATTTATTATGGCTTTGCTGAGCCAATCTCGCTCTTCCTGTTGAAGAGAGCTATAGTCTGTTGGAGCTTTTCCTTTGACATTGAGTATTTCAGAAGTTAGACCCCATGTTTTTCAAAGGGTCTTCCCTATCCTTGGGATTTGACTTCTAAACATGCACTTGTTTTGTGTCAACCAAATATGCTAACATAGAACCATTGGAATGCATTTCCACATTCTCTGAATTGTGGCTTTTTTCTTTGTTGTGTATGGGTAGGCCTTCTCAAAGGTCTGAAGAAAATCTGGCAAGGGCATTTCGAAATTTATTCTTATTTCCAAAGGACTTATTAGTTGCTGCCAACATTATTTAGCAAAGATACATTCTTGGAAAAGGTGTTGTATGTTTTCTTCAGCCTGCATGCATAATGGGCATCGTGTTGGACCTTGAAAGCCTCTTTTTCTTAAGTTTTCACTGGTCAATATTCTCCCTTTTAAAAGAGTCCAGATTAACATTTTTATCTTAGGAAAACTTTCTGATTTCCATGCTATTTTCCAAGAATCCCACTCTTGTTGATTTGGTTGTTCTTGAAGGATTTTATATCCAGTCCTAATTGTATAATATCCACTGCTTGGGTCCCATAGATATTCATCTTCCTCATCATGGTGGATTGGCGCTGCCCCTTTTAAGAGATGCTTAATTTTGCTCCATTGCCCTTCCAGATCTGTCGGAATTACTGAGATTTTCCAGTCTTGCCACTCCTTTTGGTTCCATAGAGAGATTGAGTGTAAAGTATTGAAACCTTTACCTTTCATCCACTCTTGTATGTCTTCCATTTCTAGATGAGTTTGAAGTGGTTCTTCTCCCATGATTCTGTCCTCCCAAATTGAAATTGTTTTTCCATTGCCTGTGATTTTAGAAATGTATCTACTCATTAATGGAATTGTTTTTTTAACCATCTTCCAGACTTGGGTAAATTGTCTTATTGGGATATTTCCATCAAGAAATCTTTCCCTGGTTCCATCCATATATTTTGATAAAAGAGTCTTTTTCCACCAGCTCTCTTTTCCTATAATTAGTCTCCATACTATTTTCATTCCCAGTGCTGCATTCATAAGCCTAGGTATCCGTATTGATAGTCCTCCTTGTTCATAAGGTAGTACTACTTGCTCCCACCTGACCAGGCTAAATTTTTTGTTTTCTTGCTTCCCCCCTACCACAAAAAACTTCTTAAGATTAACTCCATTTGTTTGTGGGCACTTGTTGGGGCCATGCTTATTGCATATTGGTAGATAGGTAGTGCTGCAAGGAGTGCTTTAATTAGTATTACCCTTCCTGTCATATTTGGCCACATCATAACCCAGCTTTGTATTTTGTTTTTCATTTTTTCAATTTGTTTAGTCCATCTTTCTGTCTTCATGTTATCTTTAGAGATTCGAAGTCCCAGATAGAAGAAGTGTGTCCATTTTTCCTGTACAGGGATGTCTAAGATTTGTGAGATCCTTTGCATAGTTCTAGGGGGGGTATTCCATCCATATATCTTGCATTTTGTATTGTTTAATAGCACACCTGAAACCTATAAAAAATAATCCATTACTTTTTTGAACCTCCTTGCTATTATTGTTGAAGCCCCTCCCAGCAGCAATGTGTCATCAAAAAAGAGTGAGTGGTTTATTGTTTTTACTCCTTTTGTTATTCTGATCCCTGTCATGTTTCTTTCCTTTTTTGATTTTCCAAAGCCCTGCTTAAGGTTTCCACCATTATAATATATAGGAAGGGAGAGAGAGGACAAACTTGCCTAAGGCCTCTTGTGCTTTGAAAGAAGTCACTGGGCCTTCCATTTATGAGGGGGGAGATCCAAGGAGTAGAAATGCATGCTTGTATGACTTCCATTATATCTCTTGAGAAACCAAGTTTCTGGAGGAAAGCCATTAGACATGGAAGGTTGACCCTATCAAATACATTAGCCATATCTAGCTTGATTATGAGGCCTCCCTCTTTCCTTAGCATACTAGAGTGTACAACTTCCTGTACAATAATTACATTCTCTATGATTTACCTGTTGGGCACGAATCCTCCTTGGTTTTCAAATATGATTATTGGAAGTACTACCTTGATTCTATTTGCAATTATTTTTGTTATTATCTTATAAGATGAATTGCAAAGAGAGATAGGGCGAAACCTATTGAAAGTTGAGGGGTTTTCTTCCTTTGGGATTTGGGGCAAGGTAGGAAGACTTTGTGTTGCCTCCTATTTTTTTTTTTGAAAACATTCTTCACAATTCTTAAGAAATCTTTTCTGATGGTATACTAGTGAGATCTATAGAATGCTATTATGAAACCATCTAGCCCTGGGGCTTTGCTTGGATGCAGGCTCCATATGGCTGCCACTACCTCTTCTTCTGTGGGGTCCTTGCACATTGCAGCATTTTGTGCTTTTTAAAAAAAAGAATTGTTCTTTAAGAAATCTTCACTCTCAGCGATTTCCTCATTGGCTAAGAGTAAGTTTTTAAAGTGTTGATAGTTCCTCGTTGGCTGAGAGTAAGTTTTTAAAGTGTTGATAGGCTGCCACTACCTCTTCTTCTGTGGGGTCCTTGCACATTGCAGCATTTTGTTCTTTTTAAAAAAAAATTGTGTGCTTTAAGAAATCTTCACTCTCAGCGATTTCCTCGTTGGCTGAAAGTATGTTTTTAAAGTGTTGATAGGCTGCTTTCAACTTGATTTTTTTCTATTTGGTTTCTTGCTCTTCTTATTCTCATTGTATTTTGGAAAAAGGAAGTGTTTTTGTCCCCTGCCTTGAGCCACAAACTTTTGGATTTCAATCTTGCCTCTTCTTCCTCTTTCCTATTCTCCCTATATATTTCCTAGAAGATTTCCTTTTCTCTTAAATAATCTTGCTTTCCTTCTTCTCTGTTTTCTTTTTCAATTTGCATGCTTTCCATTTTCTATTGTAACTTTTTTTTTCATGTTCTCTTGCCCATTCGTTTAATTTGGTTCTTACGGTTTTTAATTTTGTTTCCAAAATATACTGAGGTGATCTTGTTACTCTTGGCTCCCATGCTTCCTTGACTAATTCACTAATTTCTATGTTGCTGTCCCAAATTGAGTTGTATCTAAATGGGAGCAGTCCCTGGTTTTCCATTTTGCCCATGACTATTGTCACCAGTTTATGGTCAGATGTTGTGGTGTGTCAATTTTTTGATTTTATGGAGCTATGCACTGCTACTATGTTTTCTTGTATCAGAATTCTATCCAGCCTTTCTTTTATGTTGCTTTTTCCCACTCTTTTATTGCTCCAAGTGTATTTCCCATTGCTTGGCAAGATGTCTATTAAATTGTGTTGTTCCATTATTTCTTCTAGAATATCCCTAGATGGGTCTATGTGGTATGTTCCTCCAAGCTTTTCTTCTATGCTTCTTACCAAATTTAAATCTCCTTCTAGAATTATTTTCCCAACTTGTATTTCTTTTAGTGCTTCTTTTATGGTGGTCCAGCATTTCTCTTTTTCCTTGTTGTGATTTGGGGCATATATATTTATAACATTGCACCTCTCTTTTGTACTGATTTGCATTAGATCTGTTTGGATCCAATGACGGTCTTTTTTGTATTTTATTAATTCCTAAGTTCCTTTTTTCCATATTGTGCAAATACCTCCAAATGCTTTTGTTGCTTGTATTGCTTCCCCTTCATAATTTCTAAAAAAAAAATTGATATTTTCAGTTTCTTGGTTGTTTGTTTTTGTCTCCTGAATCATAAGGATGTCTAGGTTTTCTTTTGCAAGAATGTCTCTTGTGGCATTTTCTTTGACGGATGATCCCATTCCTCTGCAATTTCAGGAGACCACTATCATTATTTACTTGTTGGGTGGTGCATGGCTCCTTTCCCTCTATGCTGGCTTTTTTCGTTGTTTCTTGTACTCCTTCCTAAGAAGGTTTCCATATGTTGTTGTGTTCCTAATGCCATTTCCTTTGTTGCTGCTTCATCCCTGAGTTCTTTGTTTTTGTCTTTCTTCCTGCTTTTTTCTGATATTCTACATTTGGTGGTGCTTCCTTTGACTATTTTCTGGTTAGAATTCTGTCTACTGATAGGGGGGCAGGGGTGTGAGAGTTTGATACTAGAGGGAATGAAATGGGGTTGGGGGTATGTTGTGGGGTTCTGGATCTGTATCTTGGTCCAAGGGATGGGGAGCTGAAGGCTCCAGAGGCTCAAAAGGATTAAGGCTAGCAAGAGGATTATTATCTTCTTTGGGTGATGTGGGATGGAGATCAGAGGATGTGGAAGGCTGGGAGCAAGATAGATTTGGTTCTTTGTGGACTGTCTTCTTTCTTTTTACCTGTTCCCATTTGTTTTCCAGATCTTCACTCTTTTAATTTTCATTTTATTTTTGTTTGTACATTTATTTGCAAAATGACCATATTCGTGACATACCTTGCATTTGAAGGGGATTTGTTCATAATCCAGTTGTTGTATGTGTGTCCACTGGTCCACTTTGATTTTCATAGCTTCTAGTAGCCCTTTCCCAAGATCCACTTCTACACAGATTTTGGCGCATGCATGCATATTTTCCTTTGGCTTACACCTGTCTATATATTTCCCAACTACATTTCCTATGGCTTTGACTGAATCATCCCCCCAACAGTGAAGGGGAAGGTGTGGCAATCTAACCCAAATGGGGACGACATTGGGTACATCCATTTCTGGGTCGAAATCTGGCGTCCATATGTTTAGATACAAACCCCTTATATCCATAAAATAAGGTCCATTCCTGAAAATCAGATCTCGATCCTCCTTGGTTTCAAAGTGAAAGGTGTAGTAACATCTTCCACAAAACTTGATTTAGATTTTTCCATCTATTGATGAAGTCCAGTTCCTTTCTATCCATTTTTTTGCAGTTTTGGACAATGGCCATAACCCTGTAAACTGCCCCATTAATCCACGCTCTGCCAGAGAAAGTGCTACTCTATACGGAAGGGTAGGAGGGAGTGAGATTTCAGGAATGTCTTTCACTTTTAACAAACTTGGTGATTGATGGTTTGTTCTTTGTCGGGCCCATTGCAGAAATGAGAGACAAAAAAGCTTTTGTTGATCTTTCATTTTCTTGTTGTTGATCTGAGAGAGGCTCTCCGTCCTCTGAAGCATCCATGGTGCTCATTCCCCAGCAGCAGGAGGCTGCTGAGGGGCAGCTGCGAGCTTCTTGTTGCGATCACTGCCTAGGGTTGCGTAAACTCCTTTGGCAAGCAACACCTAGGATTTTTTCCTTCCACTTTTGAAGAAATATATTTTTGGTATGAGAAACCCATTAAAAATGCCACTCCATGGATATTCTTTTATTAATCAACAATCTCAACTATATAAATCTGATAACTATAACCACAGCTTGATATATAATAAATCGATAACTATAATCACAGCGTGATATAGAAGAGGCAGTCGCAATGATCTTTAGTTACTTGAAATTTTGTGCATTAAGATAAAAGGAAGATAATGATAATTTTGCTCTTCACTTTTCTTCGTGTATGGAAGATGGACCCAACGGGTAGTTTCAAAATATCGACTAAATCCATGAATCTAAAGATATTTTCTACCACAAAAATCTAAAACTATAATATAAATATAATTAAAAATATAAATATAAATAATTTTAATTTTAAATTAAACTTTTAATTTTATACAATATTATTTTATAAAATATTTATATAGAAAAATAATGATTAATATGTTTCTCGATTTAAATTAAAAAGAAAAATGGAAGAACGTATGCTTTTTTGTAAGAATATAAATATATTTAGATGCATATGTATTTAGGATACGGATTTATGTGATTAATAGAGAACTAAATTTAATATATGGAAAATGAGCTTCATAGCAAAATAGCAAAATTATATTAACATTAGAAAATAATATATGTTTTTTAAAGAAATAATCTCAATATATTTATAAGTTTATAAAAATATTATTGTTTATAAATAATAGAATGAAATTCTAAGTAAAACATAAACACAAAATAAATATAAGATTCTTATATCAGAAATCTACTAAATTAGTCTCCAAGCGAGATAGCGAGATATATTAAAAACATGAGCAAATATCTATTAGAAAACAAACTTCAATATCTAGCATTGGTATTTGTCATACGTATTCACTCAAAATTCAATTACAAAAACATGAACAAATAATTCATTTCTTTTCTTCCATAGCATTTCATTAAAGTAGATATTTATAGGGAAACATTTCCATGATAATAGACACCATGAAAGAACGCAAAACAGCATACATTTTAAAATACATAGTTATTTATATGGATGCTTTCATGTGGATTTTTATAAGGATGAATGCAAAGGATATTAATATTATAGAGAAATAGTTCAACTATTATAGGACGAAATTTATAAAAAATGAAATCATTACTAAATACTATTTAAAATTTAGAAAAAAAAATATATATATAATTATATTATTTATTACTTATTTGTATTGATAAGTAAAAATTATTAAATTAAGTGTTTTAAGAAATTGGGATAAATTTTGGTGTTTAAAGGAAAACATTTTAGATGTTGAACATCATCATTTTGTTATGGGATATGTAGCATCTAATTTGTAAAAATTATATTATGAGTGGTTAAAATGAAATTAGAGGTAAATTAGAGAAAGTATAATTTACTAATATTATAATCTATATTCGATAATTAATAATACATAAAAGAGTTTTTTTATATTGTAAGTGGTTTATATAAAATGAGACAATATATAATTTTTTTAGAATGGGATACAATATTTATAGTAAAATAAATAAAATATCAATTTATTTCATATTATCTATACATAAGAGATATATAATAAATATAAATATGATGAAATTATATAAAATGCAAATTCCTTTCACACTATCTATACATAAAAGACATACCTTTTCATTTATAAAATGAAAGGAAAAACAAATATGATAGATTTTATTGCAACTTTTGAATAGTTATAATAAAAAGTATATAAAGACTTATGATGAGAGTTTGATTCACATCAAATAATTTGATGACCAAATTGTCAATAATTTCAATAATACATTTCCATCTCATTAGTTAATAAAATAAATAAAAATAAAATTTAATATTTTCCAATTTTTGTTTTGCATAGGTAACATAGAATCAAAGAAGAAGACGCATCCAACAATATAGTGAAGAATAAAAATATTATATATAAAACTATAAATGCAATCTCTAAGTGTCAAAATAACTAAATAAAACACTAAAAAAATTACCATATATACAGAATACAATCTCACTCTTATATTAACCTTGGTTTTTCTCAAAAGAGAAAAGCTCATGGTGTCTTAAAAAGAAATTAAATACCTATAATTAAAAAAAATACACTTACACTATTATATCAATTATTATATCAATGATGTTTTTTTTTTTTTTTAAACAAAAAACTTATTAAGTCTTAAAAATAAATTCAAATATGCACATATCTTCTTATGTTTTGGAAAAAATACTCCAAATGACAATAATCATAATAGTTTTTCAATATGGATGTTTATGTATACAATACTCTACCCACTTATTGTAAGGAAAAGACAATAATTATTATTCATCAAAAAATGTAAAATATTATTTATAAAATAATAATAAATTTAAAAACCAATTTATATTTTGAAAAAAAAACTAATAAATAAAAAAAATCGCTCGAACAAAGTTATAAATGTTTTGCTCATATCATTCAAGTAAAGATTCTTAAAAACGAAATCATCTGAAAATGGTGCCATGATTTTATATGAGTTAATATAATATGTATTATTTTCATAATCTTTTCGGGAGTCGAAAACCTCATACATGGATTTATTGGAAACCATTTTATGGTTGATTTTGTAGTGAGTCTCTATAATGGATCAAATTTGATGTTCATAATATACATTATTTTTTGGAATTTATTTTAAAGATATAATTATTTTAATTTTATTATTAGTGGATATGATAATAATTGTGATGTATTAATTTAATGTTATTTTAGTTATGATGATGATAGTTGTGATGGACATGTACGCTGACTATGTGTAATTATGTTGATGAATTCATTATATGTTTCTTTACACATTATGAGGGTTAGTTTCTTGCTTGCAAATATAAATTATGTTGATGATTATATCATAATGATAATTCAACATATGAAATTATATCAATGACTAATATTATCAACAAATCTTACTAATGATTATTGAGTATGGAAGGAGACATGTGGATGCACCTTCATGTGATGAGTCAGTGACCTCTTGTTTGATCAATTGCATACTTTGACACTAGAATCTAAAGTTATAATTAATATTTTATTATGATTATTAATGACATGATAGTGGTTGTAGACATAGTTGAGTTTCTTGTTTGAATGACTCAAACATGTGTGATAGGGTTGTATAGGACAGATGGAACTTCTTGGAAGGATTGAGACGTCCCTAATTCCACTCACTAGCAATCCCACCATGACTTGGGATAGAAGGAATTGGGATACCTTCACCTTGACGCTCGTGATTTCGTGAGGGATGTCCCCAGACTAGGTCGCTCACAAGGTTTTCCTTCGGGGTGTGCATCAAAAGACATTCCTTTATCCCCATCACCACTAGGCTAACCATAAATGGTGACATAAGAGATGACAATGGTCTTTGTCATGATGTCAATTTCCCCCCTTGTAGTCACAAGATGCCTAAATGGAAATTAGTATGGCACCCTTAAAGCATAGAAGGAACTTCTTAAATAGCATGACTATAAAAACCACCACCTCACTTGCCTTAGTATGGTTGGTTTGTTAATGCTAATCCAATTCCTATTGTCATCTGTCAAGAGAATGGGATATATATGTGTGTGTGTGTGTGTGTGTGTGTGTCCTCCTTGTTGAGGATATAATTGATTTAAATAAGTTTGCAACTTCTCCTTTTACACCTGAGCAAAATATTTAGATCTCAATAGCTTCATTTTATTTATTTATAAATAGTTATGCCCCACACACACACATGTGTGTGTGTGTAGGCCGAGCCCCTTTAATATGTATACATGTATTTATGTACATATTTATTAGTGAACAATAAATCTTGGATTTATATATATATATATATATTTATATATATATATATATATATAGATAGATATATATATGGAGCTATGGATCTAATCTACTTGTATAAACAAGCATGTTTATCCAGGAAAACCCAAATCCAGGGAAAAACCCAACCCAATAAGATATCTCATTAGAATTGGCCAAAAACCCTGGCCAATCCCACCAAGTGAGCCTTCACCGCTCACCTCCAGGCCTTACATTACAATGAAGTCCTTCCAGCCTTTTATAAGCTCCATTACATATAATACCACGGGCAGAATACTATGGGTGCACAATACCATGTGCCCCAAAACCATCACTGTTTACCCTGGTCAACTTTGACTCTATCCCGAGTTAAGTTTACCTAACAATTCCCCCCTTAGACTTGACTTGGGGTTCCTCGCCTAACTCCAGGAAAACTTGCTATGTGAGACAACCCCTCTCACTCTAGCCCTTACCTCCCTCAAAGTTTTTACCCGGCGTATTATTAACCTGACATCCCCCTATCACCTAGTTCTAGCCCAAACTTTACCGGTGATTACCTAGGGGTACATATGCCTTACCAGGTCTTACAGTAGTATGCCCATTTACATGCAATAATTTTGACTTCATTCAATTTAAATTATTATTATTATTATTATTATTATTTGTGCTACTATTCTGACCCATCCTCTCTCAATTTGATTTGCTCATTTTAAAATCATCATCCCTGGAAAAATTGGTGCTCCTGTAGTCCACAGATCTAGTCTTGGCCACGATCCCATTGCTCGACATTCCCATGTTTTTCTCCAAATCGACAATCTCAAAGGGGGTTCTTTCCTCATGAGTCTAGGTCACCACCATTTTTGTTTCATCATTCAAACCCTCGGGAGAAGCACTACTCAAAAGAAAGCCAAGATTCTGATTCCGGTGAACCCGAATGTTATGAAGAAGCAATGCAGGTTGAAAGCAGGAAGAAGTGGGAGGTAGCCATGGAAGAAGAGATGGACTCCTTAATGCATAACAAGACTTGGGATTTAGTCAGGTTGCCTGCAGGAAAAACTACATTGAAGAATAAATGGGTTTACAGGTTGAAGGAAGAAGATGGAGGAAAACAGAGGTACAAAGCTAGACTTGTGGTGAAGGGGTTTGCACAGAAGAAAGGTATTGATTTTGATGAA
>APFE031638271.1:0-15215 GCA_000404065.3 Pinus taeda
TTCCTCGGTCAAATAAATTTTGTTAAAAGATTTGTACCTGATTTCTCTCATATTATTTTACCTCTCCAATCAATGATTAAGAAGAATGCAGTCTTTAAGTGGGGATTAATAGAAAAGGAAGCTTTTGATCAGATAAAGCAATCCATCATCAATGCCCCCTCCTTGATTACTCCAAACTTCTCTAATCCTTTTACACTGTACACTATCGCATCCGATACTTCATATGCAGCAGTACTTACCCAACTGAATGATCACAACTTGGAGGCACCAACCTCGTTTTTTAGCTCAAATCTTCAAGGTGCCGAATTGAACTACTCTGATGTGGAGAAACAAGCCTTTGTTGTGTTCAAAGCAGTTAAACATTATAGACCCTTCCTCCTAAAAACTCATACAAAAGTAATAGTTCCCTTTTCAGCTGTTAGGCAACTATTAATTCAAAGAGAATTGGGTGAAAAAAGGGCTAATTGGGTCACCGCGCTGCAAGAATACGATTTAGACATTAAACCAGCAAAGATTGTTAGAGGTCAAGGTTTTTGCAGGATATTGGCAGGAGCTTACAACATTCCTGAATCAAGCGACACTGGTTCAACTGAAGATATCAATCAGATAAGTGTCACTGATTCAGAATCCCAATATGCAGATTTGATATTCTATTTAAAAAATGGTTATGCTCCTTCTCATTTATCCTACAAAAGCAAGAGAGCCATCAGATTAAAAAGCAAAGAATTTTTCACTTATTGATGATGTGCTTTTCAAAAAGAATTATGATTCTATCTTGTTGAGATGCCTCGAAAAATCTGAAGCTCAAAAAGTGTTGCAGGAACTACATGATGGACCAGCAGGAGGACATTTTGGAGCTGATACAACAGCTCACAAGATCATTCATGCTGGATACTATTGGCCAACCCTTTTTAGAGACACCCATGAATACGTGAGAAAATGTCTAAATTGTCAGACTGCTAGTGGAAGACAACGAAAATCAGCTTTCCCTCTCCAGCCAGTTAACATTGAACAACCATTTGATCAATGGGGACTGGATATCATCGGGGAAATAAATCCACCTTCTTCAAAGTAGCACAAGTACATTCTCACTGCTACTGATTACTTCACTAAGTGGGTAGAGGCAGTTCCTTTGAAAACAACAAATTCTGAAGCAATCATTGAATTCATTGATCAATTCATTATTACCAGGTTTGGTGTTCCAACTGCCGTTGTATTTGATAATGCTTCTTATTTTTCGGGCAATTCTATGATTGATTTTGCTGTTAAAAGAGGATTCAAGTTAAAGTATTCTGCTAACTACTACCCTCAAGGCAATGGTTTGGCAGAATCCACTAACAAGAATCTCATCAAGATTATCAAACGTACAATCGAACAGAATCACAGGAACTGGCATAAAACATTGGTCTTTGCATTATGGGCTGATAGGATTACTCAAAAGGTTTCCATAGGAACCTCTCCGTTTAAACTTGTTTATGGGAAAGAAGCAATATTACCTACAAATCTTGTCTTACCCTCTTTAGCCCTCATGCAATTTATCGAACAAACTCCTTCCTCTTCTATTCAACTCAGATGTGATCAAATCCTTAAGCTAGAAGAAGAAAGAGACAAAGCCAAGGATACCCATGCCAAGCATCAGCAAATCATAAAAGCAGCTTTTGATTCAGCCTCATCAGGATCAAAAGACTTCCAAGTTGGCGATCTAGTTCTGAAATGGGATAAAGCCCATGAGGATAAAGGTAAACATACCAAGTTCCAAAAGTTGTGGCTTGGACCGTTTCAGATTTGTGAGAAGATAGGCCATTCAACCTTTCTATTGCAAGACTTAACAGGTGTAAGGGAGTCTCTCCCTGTAAATGGCCTAATCCTTAAAAAATTCTTCAATTGAGGAGGTAACCCCTTCTCCCTCTATTTTCATAAGATTTTCTTTTTTAGCTTATATACTTTTAGCAAATAAAGTTGAAAGGCATACTCTATTGGCCCTTTACTATGTTTAATTAGTTGTCTTATAGAATTATCATCGGTACTTGCTTTCAAACGATAGAATTTTCAACCAAAAAGGAAGAATGTTTAAAAAATTAGATATCATTTGTATCCAGAAACTGTAAATTAACTTTGATTAATTCCTTTTTAGAATATGAAAAAAAAATGATATGGTCATTTCTGGTTTCAAATTCGCCCCAAATGGTCATTAATATCAGGAATAGAAGATAATTCAACATCAGCATCTTTAACTCCTAACTTGTCATCCATTAATCCTTAAAGAAATGATTGTCTACCCCATTTGTTAAAGATGATGATTTTTCAGAGTGTAATTCTAAAATATAAAGATATCAAAGATAAGAGGTCTTATCACAAGCCTGCTTACTACGTTCATAGGAAAATAGCTTAGCTGACATTACCAATATTGTCTACCAAAACAGGGTAATGGCTTGAAATTTCAAGACAAGGAGTCTCATCACGAGCTAGCTTGTTCAGTTAAACTACTACCAGTGAGTGGCATTGTCAACAGCTGGCCACCAAACCAGGACAATGGTTTTTTATCTTATACAAAAAATTTTAGAAAAAGAAAATGAACAAAATATGAAAATATGTTTTGAATTCACTCTGATAATCACAATCTTAATTGAATGGGACAATGGGCAATCAAATGGTTAAAAGGTATCCCTGTCGAGACTATAAACGTTTGCTGGCAGCAGAGGCTCTACCTATGACAAGCGAGTATACTATAAAAGCTGATTTGGAGAAACCCTCTATTTTTGTTATTTATGAACCAAGCAAGGCTTATTTGAAACCTTAAATGTGTAAATTCTAAAGAAAGTTCAAAAAGAGGAAAAAAATCGAAGTTATTTCTGTAATATTCGGGATACATAGATAAGTAGTTATATTAAGGATTTTGCTTATGGTTGAAACTCTATTCCAAATTTTTTTTAAGTACTTTTGACTTTTCCAGAGATAACTGGTTCTCCTAGTGAATCGCCAATTGTTGTGCCTTGCAAACAACCCCCCATTTCATCTTTATTATCATTCACAAAAACATTAAAATATGAAATGGGTCCCTTTCATAATAAAATTGATGTCAATAAACCTTACTTTATAAATTCCAATGAATCAAAGAAAAGCAATATCCCTTTTAAAAACATTGGAATTAAAGCAAATATGTATGCATCAAGCAATCAAAAGGCCTAGCCCCAACCCGATAAAGCTATCGGCGATATCGGCCATCGGCATTTCCTTATGCATTAATATTGCGCCATCTGCCAAACTCCCGACCCGATATCGGCCGTCGGCCATTTCCCTTGTACATTACTATCGCGCCATCGGCTAAAGTCCCGACCCGATATCGGCCATCGGCCATCGGCCATTTCCCTCGTACATTACTATCGCGCCATCGGCCAAAGTCCCGACCCGATATCGGCCGTCGGCGATATCGGTGATCGGCAATGAGATTGTATATCAAGTGTTGCTCATACATGCTTTCCCGACCCGATATCGGCCATCGGCGATCGGTGGTTTCTCTTGCCAAAGCTTAATGATCGTATGCCCTCCCCGATCCGATATCGGCAATCGGCGATCGGCATCGTTTGAAATATTGTTAAATCTATTATCGTACCCCTCCCCGATCCGATAAGATAAGGCACAGTTCTCCAAGAAAAGCCGTTAAGAATGATTGGAAAGCTGGAGTTAATGGCAATTAAGGTATAATCATTCCCGCTCGGCCACCAGTACGCCCCTTGCATCATTTAAAAGATCTTTAGGCGAATATTGCACCAGTAAGCATTTATAAAGGTGGCAGATTATATACGGACCCTTAATGAACCCATCCTTTCAAGATCTGCCCATAGATCATATCCTCGCTGTTTTAATAAAGGCCAAGTATATCGACGTTCTTCTTATTGTTCGCTCAGTTGTGAGTTTTATTATTGTCTCAATATTACGCCAAAACCATTCTTCTGCGCAGATTACAGATTTGCTAAAGCAATTCAGGCATTATGGGAAAGAAGCAGAAGAAGGTTGCAGGCTCTATTGAATCACAGTCCATGCCACAACCAATCATGACCAGTAAGAAGGGATTGATATCAGACACAACCTGCGCGGGACTCGCCAAAACCACCTGGCAAGGAACTTATGATTTACTGGAAGCCGAAAAGCCTAAGCAGGTGGTAGAACAAGCTACCGCGGACTCTACCAAAAGCTCAGAATGCACTCTCAAAGACTTGGCCGACTCTTTCCTACATAGGATAGCGGCAAGAGAACAAATGCTCCCCTACACTGATGCTATCAAATGGGCAATCGAGGAGATTTCTATCCAAGACAGAACCTTCATTGCAAAAGATGGAAGGATCTTTGGGTCCTTCAAACCAGAAGATTTAAGACAAATGTATCATTTGCCTAGGCCGGAGAAGGTTTACAATAAGGCATTTCTCGAGAAGTTCGCAAGTGAGAATGAAACTGAGTCTGAGCCTATCAAAGATTGGAGGTCGAATCCCGCCAAACACAAGCATGAAACCTCCGGTAAGTACTCAGTCGACTCCTTGTGTTCACCCTATTGCTATGCTGCTATAATGATGTGTAGATTGTGGGGTCTTCACGACTCCACCAATTTTACTATCGAAATGGTTCCCCTCATAGATGCGGCAATTAACAGTTGGATTATGGATTGGGCCACCATCCTTTCAGATAAGCTTGCCATAGCCATCCAGGAATATAGGAATAAGACCAGAGTTAGTGAAAGAATAATCCCTCCTTTCTATTACAGTGCTTATATTCTGGATACCTTGTGTTTTAACTCTGAATTCCCCATTCTCGGCTGGAGGTGGACCACACAGGACCCTTCTCCCATCCATATTTATCATCGCAAGATGTGGAAGTCGTCCCACAAAGCCCACTTGTATAGTATCTGTAATGGTTTTATGATTCCTATTTATTATGCCATCTTTAATAAGCCCATTCCAAGAATTTCCTACTTAGCCTCTTTTGACCTGCCGTCGGTAGGAAGCTGGTTTGGTGAAGAACATTTTACATATGTCAGAGTTTTTGGTAGTGAAGCCAATCCCCATGTCCTTCCTTTTTACGTTCCTGATAAATTGTTAGCTCGAGAAATCGCCTACCAACTCTCAGCTAAGAGCACCACATCGACTCTTAAGAATAAGCAAAAGAGGGGCTGGCCGACTTTTCCTTTCAGATGCGGGGTTTTCACCCTGCATGATTTAAAGCATGCAGAAAAGGAAGCCATGAAAATTCAAGCCCTACATCTTCCTATACTCCCAAACAGAGCATATGACCCCAAGAAATATGCATACGCCGCTCTTGAACATGCCAAACTATCAACGTTTGAGCATAAAGAGGACATTTTTGATGACATATTTACCTCAGCAGAATCAATTGGTCAAGCCAGAGAAATTGCTAAAACAAGGTATAATGACGAGGGGTTATTAGAATTCAACAGGCTCAGGCTGCAGAGGTTGCAAACTCTGCCCCTGGACTTAATAATACCGACCAAAGCGTCATCTTCAAGCGAGCCTGGTGAGCAACGACAGAAAGAAACCTCTGCTAGTAAGCAAGAGGAACAATTGAAGAAAAACCAAGAAGATAAGCTGAGAAAAGAGCAAGCAGAGCGTTCAGCTAAAGAAAAAGAAGAACTCTTAAAACGAGAACATGCAGAACGCTTAAGGCAGGAAGAGGAAGACAGACTGAGAAGAGAGCAGGCAGAGTTACGGCAGAAAGAATAGTAACAACAAGAGAAGGAGAGACAGGAACAATTGCTCAAGGAGTTGCAATCCAAGCAGAATACTCCCGATACCAATAAAGGTACCGACACAGACCCCGAGCTGCAAAAGGAATGGCAGCATTTTAGTACCATTATCGGCGGGACTAAAGATTCAAAGAATACCGACACTCCGAGAAGCAACGGCATGCAAACAGAAGGTTCATCCCAGGTTTTGAATACAAACACCGGCCCACCCAAAACTATGAGTATAGAGATTATTCCGAAAGGTCCTAGTGACCAAATAACCCTCCTGGTAGAAGACATTCCCCCACTAAATGTCTTCTATAGCCCTAAGCACAGAGCAGTAGTAAAAAGATCAAGGAAAAGGCAGAGGCTTGATCAACCTCCCCTTTTTCCTGAGCAACCACTAACGGGCAATGTAGTCTGGAGAGAAAAATTTGACCCCTCTGACGACCTGACCAAACTGTCACAATATGCGGGAGCCTATTCGGCTGCCACTATCGAAAAAGCTTCAGAGGTAACAGTTCTCTTAAAGACTAAGGATCAGGAGATTTTGAATCTTCAAACGGAATTAGCAGATGTCAGACAGAGGGTGATACAAACAGAACAGCAATCAGCGGGACACCAGCAAGAGGCAGCGCGCATCAACGAACAGCTATCGGAACAGAAGAAAATCAATGAGCAATTGATGCAACAGTGGCAGGAGGAAAAGCAGTCGATCACTCAGGCATCTATCCAAAAGCAGAGCGAGCTAACAGAGGCATTGGAGCAGCTGAAGGTAGCAAATGAGCAATCTTTAAGAGTTAAAGATGAACACATTGCTCAAATTACAGCACAGTTGGAAGCCATAAGGGTAGAAGCGCAAATAGAAGAATTTAAAAAGAGGCAATGATAATTAATAAAGCGCTTGTATCTCAGGTTAAACTCCTAGCACAATCCCTTTCTCAGGCAGAACCACTCTGTGAATTGGCTACAACTGTAAGTGATCAGGTGGAGCAGATTAGAGCAGAATATAATCAAGCTGAGGGAGATATATCTGACTATCTTGAATGGCAAGATTCAAAGTCAGGTAAGCAAGCCAATCCACCTCGAATATTGGAAGTCCACAAAAATATATTGTTTACAGAATGGGAGGGACAAATTTTGAAGGCAGAAAGGGCAGCATCGAGATGTACATTAACCGCTGATAATTTGGCCAATCTGGTAAATGATACTTTATATCAGGCCAATATTACTTCCCAATGCACGCCTGGAAAGATCACTACTGCATATACATTGGAACAAACATGCTACCCCGAGTTAGAAAACAGAGCAGGATTGATTACCGCGGTTAAAACTTTAGACACGGATGCATATTGGCGGTTTCTAATCAAGCCACATAAACAAAGATCTGCTCTCAAGTGCCTAACCGATGCCATTCAATATATGATCCCCGAGATACAGGACTCCACCTATGCTGCCCAGCTCAGTTCCAGGCTCAACAAACCTCCGGAAGTTGAGCCGATGCTCGCTATTAATCAGCTCAGGTTCACAGGAAAGAGGCCGACAGAGTGATTCACCGCCCAGCTCCTCCGATCATCAGCAAAATAGGAGATAGAATTTATTGACATCAGATTAGTTAGCTTTTCTGTTTTGATAGATATTTTAGATTAGTATAGTATTTATAGACCCTTTCATGCATTTAGAAAGGGTCGTAAAAATTTTGTATAAGACTTAACAGACTGAAGTTTGCACTACTGTGCTTCAGCCTTTATTCTTTTATGAAACTCGACCACCTGCTTTTATTTTAACGGAGAAGTTTCTTGATTCAATTGTGCACTACTGTCGTTGATTCAAAGATCGTTATGCGTTGAAGTAGAAGTCATACATAGTGATTCATATCGGGAGTGGCTTACAATTCAAATGGTACTTTTATCTTTGGTTTGAATTCATTTTGTGTATTTGATTTCACTGTGTAATTATTTTCTGCTATCATTATCTGTATGCATATATATCAACAGGGAATCTTGTTCATACCACTATTGGATGTTCATATGATGTGCCTTATTATTTAATCATGTATGCGTTAATGGTATGGACCTCTAAAGTCTCGTAGTATTGCTTTAATCACTGTATTTAACTATTTAGGTACAGTAACCTTGAACGATTCAACATCTGTGTTGTGAGAATGCGGTTATCTATATAATTGTATTTTTAGAACATTGAACATCAAAAGCTACGCTTTAGAAGTTCAATTAGATTCCCGGGATAGTTTTATTTATTTACATTTCTGTTAAATAGTTTTAGTCATACACCTATCACTACTAAGCAACCATTCATCCTATTCATCTATTGCTGGGAAACTGGTCCCATTATCCCCAGTCGGAGCCACTACACCAAACGGAAAAGGAGCTGTACTAAGGTCCGGACCGGGTGGTTTTCCCCAATGTTGATGCAACGATTTTCGGGGCGTCAACAGGTCACTAGGAAAACACCAAGTTGATCAAGAATTCGATTTTCTGGGGCAGGTCTTGCTAAGGAAACCGAAGGAGTGATCAAAGTTGCAACTGAGGGGTAGTGAATGCAATAGCAGAGAAGCAGAGATAGTACTGGGAGAGGGTTGGCATAGAGCCAACTAGAGGCCATGCAGAAGCAGCCAAAGGCCACGCAAAGGCAGCCAAGAGCTACACAAACCCTGAGGAGTCCCAACGTGGGAGACACAGAGGCCCCAGAGGTTGAAACAAAACCCCGAGAGGCTGACGCTGGGCAGACACTGGGCCAAAAAGGCTGACGCAGACCCTATAGGTTGACACTAGGAGATTTTGTGGGGCAGATTGGGGTTGATATCTGTCTCCGACTGAGAGGTACTACTGTCGAGGGCATTATCTGATGGGTAAGCCATTTCTGGCACCCAGATTGTATTCTAAAACTGATTAATAATAAAACCCTCAGATAGTTGCACCGGTTTTCCCATGTTAGGTTTTTCCGAGGACATTAATCCAAAAATAATGATGTCACTTGTGTGCTTGTTTTTCCTTCTGTTGATGATCTGTATGTGTTGAGACTGTACTTGTATTTATTTTCAGTATTTACATGGTAAAGAACTTGTTAATTAACAAAACAAGTAGGAAGAAATAAATCAGAAAGTCCAGGAAGAATTTCTAACAATTAGACTTAGAAATTCCAACATGGTATCAAAGTGTGGTTGCAGATCACAGAAAAACTGAGGACATCAGCCGAGTAGAGCAACAGCAGCAGAAAACAGTTGTCCCGAGTGACAAAAGTTGTTCCTAGGGAGAGAAGCAGCAAGGAAGGGGTGATGCAGTGCCTACGTCATCAAGTTTGAGCCACGAAGAGGATCAACGCAGTGGCAGAGGGGAGTAGACTCGACCTATGCAGTGCCCAGTCATCTTTCTCAGTCAGGAAGGATTAACGCCTGTGGCCAGGAGGTGTGGATTTTGCTGGTGTCGGGATTGCGCAGAGCTTAGCATTTCTAACTTTTAGTTTGTTGGGGCTTAGTAGGTTGTGGGTAAGTTGCAGAGTGAAGTTGGTGGGGTACTATAGTCAGAACGGTACCTAACAGGCAAAACCAAGGAGGAGGAAGTTGTTGCCGAGGATTTCTAGCCAAGAAATCCAAATGAATGGTGCAGTTGCACTAAGGATCGGAGTGGGGGCATCTCGACATTGGAAGGGGGGTTTCCAGGAGGGAAATCGAGGCTCAGAGAGAGTCACACCGAGAACTTCCGGAAGGGATGTAAAGGAGTAGAGAGATGGCAATGAACGGGGTAACAGACCAGGACAGACTGGAAGGAGCCTCAAACTTCGTAGTCTGGAAGGCCAAAATCTTATCCGTTCTAGACAGGAACTGTCTCAGGCACTTGTCTTGAGGACAATAGCAGTCCCAGTTGACCCAGCTGATAACGATAAGTATGAGGATGCAATGGCGAGGGCCAAGTGCATCATCCTTGACGGGGTCAAGGACCATGTAGTACCACACATTTCCGAGAAAAATATGGAAAATGAGATGTGGGCGACCCTAAAGAAGTTGTATCAACATACTTATGTCCAGAGGAAGATGTTACTAGAAAATCAGCTACGGTCATACCAGATGCAGAAGGGAGAATAGATTAACACCTTCCTCGATTGATTGAAGGAGATCCAGGATTAGCTGACTTCCATAGGGGCCATGCCGGATCAAGAATTGATGGTTAGAACAACCCTGAACACAATCTCTGAAGACTGGGAGGTGTTTGTCTAGAGCATACTAGGAAGGGAAACTCTTTCAGATTGGGAGGAAATGTGGGCGGCTCTTTGCCAAGAAGAGATCAGAAGGCTGAGCAAGGCGGGAAGCAACGACAAGGGGATCAAAATCAAGGAGGAAGAGGAGGATGTTGCCCTAACATCTGAGGGAAAGTAGGAGAAATGGAAGAAGAAGGTCCTCTCCAAGGTCAAATGCTTCAACTGTGGAGACTGGGTCACTATGCGAGCCAGTGTCCGAGGAAGAAGAGCAAAGGAGAGGCTTCTGAGACCAAGGTTGCGCCAGCAAGGGCAAAGAAAGAAGTGGAGAAAAATTATGACTGTGCCATGAGTGCTCATATGCCACTTGAGAGGAAGTTGGGAGACATCAAGTTGTAGTCAGAAGGACTATAGGCGATAAGGGACAGGATCCTCGAGGTACCCAACCTCGAGGATTATACCTTGCTACAAGAGGCCCGGAGAGGAATAGCAGGACTGGTGGATGTTGATAGAGACGAATGTGGGTGGAGCGACAGACGGAGCTACAGTTCAGGAGTCCTAGGACAGTGTGAGGCAACAGTGCGAGATGCACAGAGTTGTTGCAGCAGCGCAGAAGTCAGAGAGGGAGCACTTGTCAGTGACAGAGGCAGCTTTAGCATCGGGAGTGTTTCTAGCCTGACGAAGATGTGAAAGATGAGAGATCAGTTACTTCTCAATAACTGAGTTGCAGTGCAACACTAAGCAGTGGGAGTGTTATGGGAAACATGATGTGAGGGGTTGCAATGCATATGCAACAGTAGCAGTAGTAGGGCCATGGGTAGCAGTACATGATGCGGCAATGCAGAGGATGTTGGGCAACAGGGCTAGCATCAGCACAAGCACTGATGCCAGATGATCATGGTGATGCTCAGTGAGGAGTATTACTAGAGCATAGTCCTCGCTAAGAGGGAGTATTGATTTGGTGTAGCATCAAATGTGCTCTAGCCACGAAAATTTGTGGAGAGACTAAAACACATGAGATCTCCAAAACCCAAAAATGGTTTGGGCAGAATCTAACTAATTTGGGAGATATTAAAATAATTAATATTTTTAATGGAGTCCCTAAGTCTAAACTTAGGGAAAACAAAATATTAATGTGAATTAATATAAAACTGAGTTAGAATGGTCCAAAAGACATGGATCAAGCTAGATCTAATCTTAGCCGTTGATTAAGGACTTAATCTTGGCTGTTGAATTGTCAATGAAAAAAGTATAAGAGGAGGCTTGAGGGTCACTTGGAAAACATCGAGTTGATCAAGAATTCGATTTTCTGGGGTAGGGTTTGCTGAGGAAATCGAAGGAGTGATCAGAGTTGCAGCTGAGGGGCAGTGAATGCAGTAGCAGAGAGGCAAAGATAGTACCAGGAGCATCAGCACAGAAGCCGGGAGAGGGTTGACGCAAAGCCAGCTAGAGGCCACGCAAAAGCAGCCAGAGGCCACACAGAGGTAGCCAAGAACTGTGCAGAGCCTGAGGAGGGCCAGCATGGGAGATGTAGAGGCTCCAGAGGTTGACGTAGAGCCACGAGAGGCTGATGTTGGACCAGAGAGGCTGACATTGGCAGACACTAGGCCAGAGAGGCAGACGCAGACCCTAGAGGTTGACACTAGAAGATTTCGTGGGGCAGATTGGGGTTGGTATCTGTCTCCGACTGAGAGGTACTATTGTCAAGGGCATTCTCTGTTGGGTGAGCCATTTCTGGCACCCAGATTGTATTCTGAAACTGATTAATATTAAAACATCATTTTTCCTGCATTGGGTTTTTCAGGGACATTAGTCCAAAAATAACAGTGTCACTTATGTGCTTGTTTTTCCTTCAGTTAATGATCTATATGTGTTGAGACTGTACTTGTATTCCTTTTCAGTATTTACATGGTAAATAACTTGTTAATTAACAAAACAAGTAGGAAGAAATAAATCAAAAAGTACAGGAAGGATTCCTAACAGTTAGACTTAGAAATTCCAACATGGTATCAGAGCATCGTTGCAGATCACAGAAGAACTGAGGACATCCATCGAGCAAAGCAGCAACAGCAGAAAACAGTTGTCTCGAGTGACAAAAGTTGTTCCTAGTAGAGAAGCAAAACAAAAGGGGTGGAGCAGTGCCTGCGTCATCAAGTTTGAGCCAAGAAGAGGATCAGTGCAGTGGTAGAGGGGAGTAGACTTGACCTACGTAGTGCCCAGTCATCTTTCTCAGTCATGAAGGATTGATGCCCATGGCCAGGAGGTGCGGATTTTGCTGGTGCCAGGATTGCTTATAGCCTAGAATTTCTAACCTTCAGTTTGTTGGCGCTTAGGAGGCTGTGGGTAAGTTGCAGAGTGAAGCTGGTGGGATACTGTAGTCAAAACAATACCTAATAGTTCAAGACCAAGGAGGAGGGAGTTGCTGCCAAGGATTTCTAGCCAAGAAATCCGGATCAGTGGTGCAGTTGCACTAAGGATCAAAGTGGGGGCATCTTGACATTGGCCGAGGGATTTCCAGGAGGGAAATGGAGGCTCAGAAGAAGTCACACCAAGAACTTCCAGAAGGGAAGTAGAGGAGCAACAACATGGCAGTGAACGGGGTAAAAGACCAGGACAAACTGGAAGGAGCCTCAAACTTCGTAGCCTGGAAGCCCAAAATCTTATCCGTTCTAGACAGGAACCATCTCAAACACTTCGCCTAGAGGACAATAGCAGTCCCAGTTGACCTGGTTGATAACAATAAGTAAGAGCATGCAATGGCGAGGGCCAAGAGAATCATCCTTGACGGGGTCAAGGACCACGTAGTACCACACATTGCTGAGAAGAATACGGCAATGAGATGTGGGAGGCCCTAAAGAAGTTGTATCAACATATACTTCCATGCATAGGAAGATGCTACTAGATCGACACCTTCCTCAGTCGATTGAAGGAAATCCGAGATCACTTGACTTCCATAGGGGCCACCCAGAATCAAGATTTGATGGTGAGAACAACCCTGAATGCAATCTCTGAACACTGGGAGGTGTTCGTCCAGAGCATATTGGGCAAGGCGACCCTTCCAGATTAGGAGGAAATGTAAGCAGCGCTTCGTCGAGAAGAGATTAGAAGGCTGAGCAATGCGGGAAGCAACGACAAGGGGATCAGAATCAAGGAGGAGGAAGAGGAGGATGCTGCCCTTGCATCTGAGGGAAAACAGGAGAAACGAAAGAAGAAGGACCTCTCCAAGGTCAAATGCTTCAACTATGGGCACTGGGTCACTATGCGAGCCAGTGTCCGACGAAGAAGAGCAAAGGAGAGGCTTCCGAGAGCAAGGTTGTGCCAACAAGGGCGGAAAAAGAAGTGGAGATAAATGATGATTGTGCCATGAGTGCTCATACACCATTTGAGAAGAAGTGGGGAGACATCGCGCTGTAGTCAGAAGGACTACAGGTGATGAGGGGCAAGATCCTCGAGGTACCCAACCTCTTGGATTATACCTTGCTACGGGATCCTCGAAGAGGAGTAGCAGGACTGGCGGATGTCGGTAGAGACGGATGCGAATGGGGCGATAGAGGGAGCTACAATGAAGGAGTCTCAGGACAACGTGAGGCAGTAGTGCGAGACGCACACAGTTGTTGCAGCATCGCAGAGGTCAGAGAGGGATCACTTGTCAGTGACAGAGGCAGCTTCAACATTGGGAGTGTTTCTAGCCTAACAGAGATGTCAGTGACAGAGGCAGCTTTAGCATCGAGAGTGTTTCTAGCCTGACGGAGATGTGAAAATTGAGAGATCAGTTACTTCTAAGTTCTCAGTAACTGAGTTGCAGTGCAACACTAAGCAGTGGGAGTGCTATGGGAAACAAGATGAGAGGGGTTGCAATGCAGATGCAACAGTAGCAGTGGCAGGGCCATGGGTAGCAGTACATGATGGAGCAATGCAGAGGATGTTGGGCAACAGGTCTAGCATCGGCACAGGGACCGATGCCAGATGATCATGGTGATGCTCGGTGAGGAGTATTACTAGAGTATAGTCCTTGCTAAGAGGGAGTATTGATTTGGTGTAGCATCAAATGTGCTCTAGCCACGAAAATTTGTGGAGAGACTAAAACACATGAGATCTCCAAAACCCAGAAATGGTTTGGGCATAATCTAAATAATTTGGGAGATATTAAAATAATTAATTTTTTAGTGGAGTCCCTAAGTCTAAACTTAGGGAAAACAAAATATTATTTGTGAATTAATATAAAACTGAGTTAGAATGGTCCAAAAGTCATGGATCAAGCCAGATCTAATCTTAGCCGTTGATTAGGGACTTAATCTTGGCTGTTGAATTGTCAACGAAAAAAGTATAAGAGGAGGCTTGAGGGTCACTTGGAAAACATCGAGTTGATCAAGAATTCGATTTTATGGGGTAGGGTTTGCTGAGGAAATCGAAGGAGTGATTAGAGTTGTAGTTGAGGGGCAGTGAATGCAGTAGCAAAGAGGCAAAGATAGTACCAGGAGCATCAGCATAGAAGCCGGGAGAGGGTTGACGCAGAGCCAGCTAGAGGCCACGCAAAAGCAGCCAGAGGCCACACAGAGGTAGCCAAGAACTGTGCAGAGCCTGAGGAGGGCCAGCATGGGAGATGTAGAGGCTCCAGAGGTTGAAGTAGAGCCATGAGAGGCTGATGTTGGACCAGAGAGGCTGACATTGGCAGACACTAGGCCAAAGAGGCAGACGCAGACCCTAGAGGTTGACACTAGAAGATTTCGTGGGGCAGATTGGGGTTGGTATCTGTCTCCGACTGAGAGGTACTATTGTCGAGGGCATTCTCTGTTGGGTGAGCCATTCCTGGCACCCAGATTGTATTCTGAAACTAATTAATAATAAAACATCAATTTTCCTGCATTGGGTTTTTTCAGGGACATTAGTCCAAAAATAACAGTGTCACTTATGTGCTTGTTTTTCCTTCAGTTAATGATCTATATGTGTTGAGACTATACTTGTATTTATTTTCAGTATTTACATGGTAAATAACTTGTTAATTAACAAAACAAGTAGGAAGAAATAAATCAAAAAGTACAGGAAGGATTCCTAACAGTTAGACTTAGAAATTCCAACATGGTATCAAAGCATGGTTGCAGATCTTAGAAGAACTGAGGACATCCATCGAGCAAAGCAGCAACAACAGAAAACAGTTGTCTCGAGTGACAAAAGTTGTTCCTAGTAGAGAAGCAAAACAAAAGGGGTGGAGCAGTTCCTGCGTCATCAAGTTTGAGCCAAGAAGAGGATCAGTGCAGTGGTAGAGGGG
>APFE031638272.1:9158-73159 GCA_000404065.3 Pinus taeda
CCCATGCACCCACACATAATAAATTTTCTAAGCCGAAAAGCCTCAAAGAGCTTGCACCATATAGGCTAACAAAACACAAAATTCAGCCAATGATACATAAACAAGCCTAGAATACATAACAATGTATGTATTAACTTTTAAGTACTCCGTCATGTCAATTAATTCAATTTGACATCTGTCAAAACTACAGACAGATAAATATGTGCTCCTCTCCATTAATTATAAAACTTAACATATATAAGTCATTATATATTGAAGGTTGTTTGTTCATTCTTATTTTGGCTTGAGCCTTGTTGCGCCTCTACCTGCTGTGGATTTGTATAGTATGACCCTTAGTACCTTACAGGTCCACATAACCCATGCATTGCAGATCCACATGGATGATGCCTTCCAAGTGCAGAGGGTGAACCCACAAGAAGCTTGAATTAACAATGCTTCATTCTCAAAATAATAAAAAAATATTATAAAATTAAAATTAGATAACGGGCGTAATTGCCTACATTGCTCAAACATATGTGAACGCTCAATTGATTTAATCTTGGTAATAAGAAGCTTCTTATAAAACAAGACTTTGGGCCGCTTAGGTTGGAAATAAAATGACAAGGAGAATGGACTCAAGGAGAATAACCACGATTCTCATTCAATTAAAATGTCCAGGTAAAAACAATTGTATACAATAATTAGAATGCCCGCATAAAATGTTCTAAAATTATATCTGAAATAGCATTGCATGCATATGGTTTTTAGAGAAACGACTGCACAACAATGCGTATTAAGGCTACCTTGAAAAAACAACAAAAATCAAACGAATAATTTTGACAAATACGATATTTTCTAACCAGAAAAAGAAAGCCAGAATCATTCTCCAGATAGGAAATTGTAGCCGAGGTTAAGAACTTGCAGGGATGAAAATTCACTAAACCCTAACGGGACAGAAACACTTAAAGAATTGCCCTGGAGCTCTAGAACTTCAAGAAAACTTAACTTACTGACCTCAGCGGGGATTTTTCCGTCGAGCGCATTGCATGGCAGCGACAAAACCCTAAGCTCCGTCAAGTTCCCGACAAATGCCGAAATATTCCCAGTCAGTTTCGGGCTAGGTTTACTATCATTATAGTTATGCTCTGAAGGACAAAACGAAGGTAAACCCTCGGCTCCGCTGCAATAACCGGTGCCGCTAAGATTAAGGGCAATGACTCTGCCAGAGACTGGACTGCATGTAACCCCGATCCATGAACAGGGATCTGAATGATTCTGGCTCCAATCGGAAATCCCTTCCCCTTTAAGGGATTTCTTCAGCTCCAGTAGAGTGATTATGTCTGCCGTTAATGCAAATCCAAGAGGCAGTCGGGCTAAGGAAATACAAAAATAAAACAAGAATAGCGGGAACCTTAACTACTTCGCTACACGGCGGCACTCCATTTTTTTTTTTTTGGGTTAAAATACAATGTCGTTTTATATCCGGGTCATTTTATCCCTCGCCTGACAGCAAAATATGAAGTTTGTATCCAGCGAGTTTCTAATAATATAGAAAATGGAATTTTTCCTATTTGGTTTTAAACATTTAAAACGCTCCAAAAGCCAACCATTGAATGATAAATTTGGTGTCATAAACACAGTGTCAATTTTAATGGAGGATTAAAGTACGCTAAAATCAACCATGTTCATGACATTTCAGATCCAGGGACGTAGGAGGACATCAAAAATGGAGAGAATTTAAGCCTGGGGCAGTGTAAAGTTCAAACATACTTCAACTTCAAAATTTATCGCCTACGATGCCCTACATATGTATGGCAATAGACTTGATGGGTTCCGAAGGCCTAGCATTTGACTGCTGGAATTGGCAATTAGGAGGTTTGATACAGATGAGTTTGCTTGAAATTCAAACATGGCATGTTTAAAGTACGCAAAAGAACAAGGTATTTCACCACGTGAATGGGTGGGCAGAAAGAATCAAAATCTGATATGTACCACGTTTTCAGAGGGCACCCAAGGCTCCAAAACACTGCCCATCCCAACAAAGCCTATTTTCAATAAATGGGCAAGCGTTCAAATCTCGTAAAGAGCCCATTGCATATAAGAAGCCCTTTCACAGGTCGAGTTGGTCAGAGTTCAAATCCCGTAAGGGTGACGCAGTGACCCCAAATATTGTTATTATTATTATTATTTTATATATAGAGAAGGAAAAGGACCCACAGTGGGGTGAGAGCAAGAGTTTGTATATGACTATATTACCGAGAAGTATACTCCTGACGAACTGGACTTTTCCCCAAAAATAATTTCCATATTCTCCTATATCTAAATTCAAACTTAATAACTATAGGGATATCTAAAACATTGTTTATGGATATGGATAAGGACATACCGAAGAAAAATGGCAGAATTTTTCAGGAGATAATATCAAGGGCACAAAAACGAAACGTGCATTTCACTTTCAAGTTCCATATATCTAGATACTAGATTGTGGCTTTAACTCCCACAGACTGACTGAAAAAGGGATCCAGATCAAGGAAATTGCAATGCCAAGAGTTACAAAAGAAAGACTGATAAGCCAGACTGGCAACAAAATTTAGTCCATGAGTTTGTTTAGCTGTATCGTATGTCTGCTAGTCTCTAGATTTCACTGAACATTAGTTTCAAATTTTAGAGAATTAAAATTTCCTCTAAGCATTAGGCATTTAGACTACTCTAATTATGCATTAGAAGTAAAAAACTTTAGAGAACAATTATGAGAAAAAAAATTGGGCATAAATGGTGTCAAACAAAGACATTAAAAATGGCAAAAAATATGTCTCTACTATAAGGTTGATAGCACTTTCTATCATATGGAAGCCTTCAAGTATGCCAAATTTTGGCAGGCACTCTGACAGACAAAATCCAGGCCGAAGATAGAGGCGAAAGTGTCAAATATTAACCGGCCCGGTAAGTAAGTAAGTATCGAGATGCGGATTGGAATGCTAAATTTTAAAATCTTTGCATCAATGATTTCAATTATACGCGACTATCTTTGATTTTCGAAAGATCAGACATTCAGATTTCACAGTTTTGTAACCTTGAATAGAAATTGTCCAGAATCTGTTGAATCAGGAAGGAAACAAAAAAGGCAGAATACAGTACATACAGACCTCTGTGAGCGACAATGGAAGACGGGCCCAGCATTTGGGATTATATGGTTATAAGCATATACGTATTTGGGATTGAAGTCGGTCACATAACAATATAAGATACACAGAACACATCAAGGCAGAGATATACAGAAGCTCTGATACCAATGTAAGAAAATTTGCAACAGCGATTCTATATGCGGAATTTAAATACTTTAAAGAATCTAAAAATTAAACTTCAATGCCCAGGATTACCTCCAGCCATTGATAATGCTCTTGTTGTAAACCACAGTCCACTTGCTTCTTCACTGAAACAGCACTCCAGCTTCAATCCAAGCAAAAACAAAAATCACGGAAAATCTGAAGGCACTTCCAAGCTATGCTCTCTCAGCTAGATGGTGTAAACAACTGAAGGGGATTGAGATGCTAGCTTGGGGACCAAACAGATGAATTTATAGTTAAGCTTCCATCAAGCTTCTAATGGCTATGTGTCAGTTGTTCCACAGATCAAGGTAGAGAACTCCAGATGGAGTAATGGACCACTTCAGAAACTCCAACCAGAAAATTAATTAACTGCAGTTGATTTCCTTAATTTAAGGAAACTACTGCAGTTGGTTTCCAAAAATTAAGGAAAGACTGCAGTTTAGTTCCATAATTGTAGGTTATAGTTGGAAGAACTTAATGGAGCTTAACGCTAACCACTAAATTGGTGTATAGGACTTCCTTGTTTGTGGGATAATACTCTCCTTGTTTGTGGGATAATACTCTCCTTGTTTATTGGAGATGCTAAGTCTATAAAAAAATACATACTCTACCTCTCTGGTTTTGAATTTCTAATTTTTTAAAAGGAAACACATGCTCTTAACAATTAAACTCACTCAAACAATAAAAAATTAAGAAAAACGTTTTACAGAAAAATTGGGTAAACCAATACTACCACTTTTTTTAATCCATTCCAGTATAGATATCCTTCCAAAAAATATATGTATATATACGTTGAAAAAATCGAAACAATACGCGCACATATTTACATAGTTAATTGTGTACATAATCGCCTGGAAAATTTCAGATTAAGATCACCAGCATTGATCTGATTCCCAACTCCGTCCCATATAACCAGTATTTCTATAAGCAGGAGGCTGCCCATTACTCGCTCTGCGCCACGTCTGGCCAGTGAAACCCCGAACCGGAGCCGAAATCTTGAGGTCATATTGCGCGCGGTCATGTGGATCCGACAAAATCACATACGCATTGTGTAACTTCAAAAAGATCTGGGTCTTCTCTTCTTTTTCCTCAGGAGAAGCCGCGTGATCCGGATGAAACTGCCGCGCCAGCTTTCTGTAAGCCCTCTTTATGTCCTTTGCAGCGGCCGAGGGGCCTATCTCCAGTACTTCATACAAACTTTTTGACTTAATATGACCGTGATCTGAAATGGCCGCTGCGGTGCCAGAGGCCTGCATTGCTCTCACCTTGAAACACCGCCGAAATCTAATAACATTTCGGCTCCGGGTGCTCGATCCCGCAAGCCGTCTCTGGAAGCCCATGAGACCAAAGGCCGGCGATTCTTTGGATGATAAAATGTTAGAGGAAAACACAGCAGAAGAAACCATTGCTAAAATACAAGATTTTTCTCTGGAAACAAAGTGGCTATCTGATATACTGACTAAACGCTTGCAGAAACTATGGATAAACAATCGATCAATAAAACTATCACAATACCTAGGGGATTTACAGAGGTTTTTCAATGAAGGGATGTTTTAATTATATACACAAATACACAGCCCAGGAAGATGCAGAGAACCTGACTCAGATAACTGTATTTTAAAATTAAAAAAAAGGCCGCGTGAGGATCGAGCCAATTGTCGTGAAGCCACGTGTCATGTGTCTGACATCTTGAATACGGGAAATAAAAAAGAATTAGGGATCGGTGAATTTATTTACTTTGGTGTGGACACCTGTGAAATTTGGATTGGATTAAATTGGAGTCAAAAGTCTTCAACTTGCTAGATATGAGTTAGGTATGGTTAGTGGGAAATTATCTTCCACGCTACATGTGCTTCTAGAAGTCCAGTGATGGTATATTTTAAAACTTTCCAGATTTGACGTTCCGGTCATGTGAGTTGCATACAATTTAGTGAGAGGATAAGATCTGTGCACATTCTCCTGACGTGGCTGACAGCGACAGGTTTAAACTCCAAGAATCAATGAAACGCTGCCCGAGAGGACATTTTCACCAAAATTGTTTCTCCCTCTTTGGCCAGGGTTGGATGAGAATGGTAAGATGGAATTTCATTTGCTGTGTCTCTATCACGCTAATAGAAAATGGTACGTGGATAATTCATGCCAAGCAGCCTACGTAGGTCATGCACTCTAGTAGGCACAAAACAGGGGGATCATTAAAATAAGTTGAGTCCTCTTTTGAAAATTGCAAAGGACCACTATGGCTTAGGGCATATAATAATACTATATGCATATTATTATATGCATGTTAAAAAAACATTAAAAAGCAATAAAGCCTAGCCTCTCACCGCATCACTCTAAGCATGAGATTAGTATTCATAGTTTAATTCACTAACAGAAGTCAACCCATTTGATATGAGGGGGCTCCCATTGTACTTATGAGCGTATCCCCGACCATTATTAGTTGGCCTTCGATTTGGGATGATAGGGCCTCAACCCTTAAAGAGTCAACCCATTTGATATGAGGGTTTCCCATTGTACTTATGAGCATATCGCTAACCATTATTAGTTGGCCCTTGATTTTGGATGGTAAGGCCTCAACCTTCATTTTGCTGCTTAGTTTTCTTAAGGAGTCTCCTTGATAATGCTAAGGACAAGGTGTAGAAGCTCATCATTTTGGTGTTCCAATGAAGGGGACTAATTGCGGTGGAGTTTTTTTTTAAGAAAAACATCTATGTGTCATTGCTTTCCTTAACATCTTTGTGATTGCCTCAAATACCCTAAATGGGTTAGAGAATCCTTGCCTTAAATACCCTAAAATACCTTAAATGTGTTAGAGAATCCTTGTTCATTAGGTAGGAGGACCATCCCAAAACTTTAAAATATAGTGAAGGTGTATTAAATCTAATTAAAAGGCTTTTGAGTTTGTACAAAATTCTCTATATATAGAATACTCTATAAATTAATTAAGAATTGACATGATTAGAAAAACTCTTAGCAAGTCTTGCTTTATCAACACATAGAACTATTTTGCAAATGAGGAAAAACGCTCTAATTCTAACTTGCTTTGATGTTGTGCAAGTTAAGGGTCAAGAATATCTCCTTAAGATGAATTAATTGTAGCATATGGAGGTAAGGAGGAATTGGTTATAGAATTCAATAACCTAAAAAGGTGTTTAGAATTTTTGGGTTTATCATATAATGAACACTTAGGCCGAGGGATGCTAAGGTTAATCAACTTGTTGCCAAAAATGAATCCCCTAAGGTTGAGGAGCCAAATAGAAAAGGCTTTTTAGGCTCGACTAAATGTTCCCACGTGTTGTGCAACTAGAAGAGTTGGGTCATTTGCTTATATTTGAGCTTCTGAAGATCACCCAATTGAGCCACTTGTAGGCATTAATGAGTTTGTGCTTCTTAACAACTTTAGCCTTTTCCTATACTACACCCATCCACTCGTGTTCTAGACACCTTTCTAAGAAAAGAATAGGAGTGTAACAACACTAGTGAAAAATCCATGTAATAGAGTTAATAAAGGCAAAAATAAGACCACGGTTAAGGGACACTTATTCCAAGCTGAATGTTGGGCAAAAATATCCTAGTGGGCATCACTGGATGTGTGTTTTGGCTAAGGAAAATTGGCAAAGGCATTAAAAGGTAAAAAGGTTTTTTTTGGCACATTTATTTATGAAAATAAAGGAAAATAGGAGAAAAGGAAGGTAAAAGGTCCTAGGTTGCATGTGAGGAGGAAATTGAAGAAAAATAATGGAAAATGAAGAAAATAGAGTCCTCATCCATAAAAAGGCTTCTGAGGATCAATTGGTAACCTTTTGTCAGCTTATGTTTAGAGCTCTCTCATTATTCTCTCTCTCTGTCTCTCACTCTTGGTCACTTAGAGTTTCTTGGAGCACTCTAGTTTGAAGCAAAGGAAAGGAAAAGCAAGCAAGGATCAATTGAAGGAAAGCATGATCAAGTAGCTTCAACAAGAATACTTACAGGTAACCTTTTGCATGTGTGATTTCCTAGCTCGTTGGACATGTATGGATTTGCATGCTGGTGTATGGCTCTCTTGTTGTCGTTGGCATGGTTTTGCAGGGTTATGACAGTGGTTTTCAACCTAGCCTTGCCTTTTTCTGGATGACATGGTGTTGGGATCTTTATTTCGGTTTTGAGCTTTGGTTTGTCGGATGTATTTCAGAACCCGAGGCGGAGGTGGTCTCAAGTTCCATTCCCAAAGGCCTAGGAATACCTTGACCATTTTTAACGGGATACACGATAAAGCATGAGGGAGAAGTCTCAGTTTAGGGCCTAGTGATCTAGGTTTGGATTGCAGTAAAGCTTAAGAGACTAGTCTTCTTTTAGGGCCCAGTGATTCGGTTTAGATTGCTATAAAGCCTGAGAGATAAGGAGATAAAAAATTTCTCAAGGATAGTGATGGATTCTGGATGACATTCCAAGTTTGGTTCAGTTGTGATTGGAGCACCGGTTTTGGTGTGATCACGGTTTGGTGACGGTGGAGGTGGTTTAACCTCTGGATTCCCTTAGTTGTTCTTGGATTGGTTGTTCTATGAGATCCCACATTCATGCTTGGAATATTGCACGGGGGTGATTGGTTGAAAGAGAGATTTGGTTCAACCATGTCTATGGTTGGGTGGTACGTGGAAGTCCCGAACCTGGTCTGATTTGCCTATGATTAATAAAAGCTAATTTCTCTTACGTTTGTACTTATGTATATGTGGATTTAATGGTTGTCATATCTCTGATATTTATACAGTTTTATATTGGTTATAAGCATGGTTGAATGACTGGTTTATGTCATGGTTATTTCATGTATTTACTTGTAACTGTTAAATGGATGGATGCAAGAACTCATTGATGATATACTAGCTCATTGGAGAAGGAGGTGATCCTTCTAGTTATGTTTCATAAGTTATTTCAGTCATTTACGCTCTGTCTTGTATCCTAGACTTGTAAGTTGCATTGATGCCAAGTGTTTGACATAATTTTAGTTCTGGTTGGGGATGCTTAGGCCTAGTCTTGAGGTTGAGTTTTGATTTATCATCATTGTTATCATGTCCTTAATAGATTCTGAAGGTTCCAGCAAGTTTGGGCAGAGTCCAGGATTCTAAGCTCGAAAAGTGGCTCAAAACCCGAAATTACTGGCAAATCAGAGCGTTACCCTTAGCACTAATGCATTTGGCTAAGGGTTGGAGAGCATTATAATTCACCTAAGTTGTGGCTAGGGAGCATTACTCTGGCCTAAGTTTTCCAAAACTTCAGTAGGACCCAGGGGCAAGCTGTCTAAAGTGCTTGTTTGGTTCCTGAGAGTCCTGAGGCTAATGTTGATGACCTTGTATTATGATTCTATTGATTCCACTTCCTTAAGGTCACATAGGAGGTCGAATCCTATCATAGTGGCCTCTCATCGCATGTTTAACTCGGTTGGCTAGTTACTTGGGTAGACGTGGGAGGAGGGTGTTACAGGGGATAATTTCTTTTATTCAAACAAATGCAAACATGTTTCAATTGGCCAATTGAAAATTATCTTCAATGTTGACTATAGTCATTAAATATGTCCTTGATAATATTGACACCTCTTCTTAAAAAGGTTGAAAACCACATTGGCTTGATCATGGAAGTTTCTTCATGTAATAATATGTCACCATAGGGAAAACCCATTAAACAATTGACTTCGAACTTATCCTTTCTAGTTGAGTTCGAGTTTAATTTCCTCTCAATATTTCTAAATATTTTGCATTAAAAATTTCTTTAACAACTTCAGTTTCACTAGAGTCACAATATGAGTTAGTAAATTGATGCCCATCTAGTATTTTTTTTGTAGGAGAGCTCGTATGAAAATGAAATTACTTAGAAACACCTTTCATGGTTCACAACTTTGAATTCCTTGATGGCCCTTTTGGCCTAAACCACCAAGGCTTGAGAATGTGTATTAATGATCTCCACCCCTGTAATCTCTAGGATTATAAAACATGTTCTAATTTACCAAATGAAAGCATTTCCATCATTCATATTAGCCCAAATAAATCTATAAAGATACATCTCAAGTTGTTGATAAACACTATTTGATGCAACCCATTTTGACAAGTAGTACACATGGGTAGCTATTAAACCTTTCTTTAACAACTTCTTAGTTACATTCTTAGTGATGGGTCTTGTCAAAAAATTCTAAATCATCTTTTCCATGTGTTGAATAACAATCATGTTCCCAGGGTCCTTAGGTGATTCCTCAAAAGTAAAAGGAATGTTAAGGAAATTAAAAATACAAACATATTAGATCAGAGATTGTCCTTGATCAATAAGAAGAAAGCACATTTTGCATCCTTTTCTTTTAAAATTGAATTTGATCTTATTGGCTTCTAAGCTTAATGCATAACAAAATCTATGGAGGTAATCAGTAATGTTCCTTAAGGAGAATTAGGCCTCAAAATTAGTGAGAAATAACTCTTTTGCAAAATGGTTATCATTAACCAATTTCCCACCTTCTCGTTACTAAAGATGAATGGAGCCATTAATAATCCCTAGGCCATCAAACAAGAAATGAAGTAGGCTAATTCTTGTGCTACTGTGACAAATTGAATTATGGTCACATACAATCCTATGAATTGAGATGAAGAAACAAAAATTTGAGGAAGAATACTCCAAACCCAAGGCCTTTAGCATGTGCCAAAATAAAGGACCACTCAACCTTGTCATAAGCTCTTTCCAAAACAATCTTAATGATGAGGACATCAAGGTTGATATCTACCGACTCCATACATTTACACTATATGACATTATTTCAAATGAATCACACTATAATGAATCTTATCTTCTTAGAGTGAATGCCCAATATGGTTTTTTTTTTTTTTTTTATCTCTAATTCATAAACAATTTAGGGTCTCCTAGCTTGGGTATGAACCTAATTATCCATTTTTTGAATACAAACCCTTAATGGTTTATTTCTAAGGGTTTGTATGCATACTTGGTGTAGGAAAAGGACAACAAAATCCCATGTGGTTTTATAAAATTTTGAACAAAACATCATCTAATCTTGAGGAATTAACCATCTCGGTCAATGTAACTTGCACCATTTCATCCAATTTTAGCAATTGTTCACAGATACTTTCCTGTGACTTGAATTTATGATAAGGGAACATGTCAAGACAAGCTGACATGGACACCTATTGACGGTGTTGGATCCCACCAACATATAGGGGATCTCCACGATATGAGGTCCCAATTAGACCTCACACCATTTGGTGCAAGAGTCCCATATGGAAATATGGCCTAGCTTCCATTAGCTTAGATATTTTTCTTGGCTTAAGCAATTAGCATGAGAAAGTAGCACACATGTGATTTCAAATAAGCAAGAGAGCGTGCCTTGTGTAATGTTCAATTTTAAATGTATCAAAGTTCTTTCACTATAAGGAAGAAAAGTGAGTCTCCAAAAGAAAAGTGGTAGTACTAATATGATAAAGACGCACACACATAAATAAGGAAGAATCACTAGACATCAAGTGAAATAGTTCACATAGATGCTAGGATCATTAAAATCATTACAACACATTTCCAACAATTTGTGCACCAAATTCATCAAAATAGTTCAATTACTTTAGTACATATGAAAGAAAACATAAACCACAAACATTAGAAGAATAGTTTCAAAACATCCACGATCCATGCATGAAAATGTGTTAGCCAAATGGCTTCAAGTATTAAGCAAAAGTTCCAAGATACATGAGTACAATGAACATCACTAGCTCTAATAGTAGAGTGTTAGAGTCACTACTTGCTCCCCAAAAGTACTATCTCTATCTCTCTAATGCCTTGCGGGGGAAGTCAAGGCAAAAAGTCTTTTGCTTGAGTAATGAGACTTATTTTATAACTTGAGGCATGACTTTTTATATCCCCATGACTCTTGAGTTTCTCATATGACTTTTCAACTTCTATAAAACTCCTGAACTTCTATAAAACTTTTGGAATTACCTATGACTTTTGGAATTACATGTCTTTTGTACTTCTTCACGTGACTCTTTTGTCCATACATGACTCTTGGACTTCCACTTCTTTGTCTTTACAATAATTACATAATCATATCATGATTTCCACATCATCATGTGGTGAGAATATGACAAGTCACTCAACATTGATGACTTGTACTCATAGTGAGTGATGGCATGTAATTTCATGATAGGTGGCCATGTTTCCACTCATATTTTTAATCTTGCATGAAGCTTCCACGTTGTTGATGCCTTTACCCTCCAAAGGGTCTTTGATCATATGGAGTCTTTTGGGCTACTTCGATCATAAGGATTTCAATGTTCTTCATTTTGTCACGTCCCATGTTCTTCATTCTTAAATCCTTCCTTTGGCTACCCTCTTTGTCCGATCTCTTCATGCATATTTGTCATTCTATTATGTAATATTCACAATTGAGATCACTCATGGTGAGCAAGCATCAATCTGAAAAATATCCTATTCTAACATGCTCCATGTAAATTTTTTGTTTGTGGTTTATAATTGCACTCGAGAAGAATAAGGGAAACTTCTGAGCATAGGCCGCACTTCCAGAGAGGAAGGACTGAGTGCTTGAGGCTTCAGGGATGCATTGTGTGCTCAACAAGGAAGGTAAGGCTTGATGGAGGGCACTGGGTGCAAGTATGAAGGGTGAAGGAAGGTTGTTGAGGCTTGGAAGTACATTATGCGCTCAAGGAAGCCAAGGAGGGTGTAAGGCACGATTCTGGAGGAGGAAGGGGTCAGGTTTGGGCCCTCCCAAGTGTGGTGTGCACTCAAGAGAGGTCAAGAAGGGTGCAAGGTGCAAGGTTGAAGGATGAAGGGGGTTCCTTGAGGCTTATTAGTGTGCCATGCATTCAACATGAAGGAAGGCTTACTTTAAGGGCATAATTCGGAAAGGGAAGGAGAGGATGATGCTTGGGAGTGTGTTATGCCCTCTTGGAGGGCGCAGGGCGCACTCTGAATAGGGAATGGGTCCTGACTAAGGCTTAAGAGTGCACCATGTGCTCTCTTAGCCTTAGTGGGCTAACTTGTGCAACCAAAATTTATCTAAGTCTGAAAATGAGACTAGGGGAAAGCACAATGATTTTAGACATAAAATCAAGTGTGAAACATACCAACTCATCAATAAAACTTAGAAAATATCAAACAATGAGAAATACACATCAAAACGCTAGTTTATAAACACTCTCCAAACACAATAGACTAAGTATGTGCAACTGTGACCAAAAGTGTCGTTTTACAACAAAAAAATGTATTATAACCATGAATTGCACTAGAGATATTCTAAACAATCCAACGACACTTAGGAATGATCAAGAACACTTGAAACATGTGAAATGACTTGAAGCGACACTTGACGACCAACACGCCACTTGATGCGATAGTTTGGTAGGCTCCAAAATTTGAATGTAGTAAATTTTGGAGGTGTTGTAGTAGTGACAACAACACCCTAAGTTCCTTCATGAGGCCTTAAGATTAAAAAACAAATATATACTGGATAATTAACTATTCTTCACCATCCTCTTACTTTTCTAGTCATTAATTAGTTTCCTTCATCATAGAGATTTGTTAGAATATCCCTAATTGCTAAGGCTTTGAAGAATTGCTTCCTTGTTATTTCCCCATTTTAATCCATCTGAAACAAGCTTTTAATTAAGCCTCCTCATGTCAATAAACTTCATCCACCTTAAGGAATACTCATTGAGTTTGGTAGCCCTCATCTGCATTTACTCATCAAAGGGTCTGGATTTGGGTTGTTGGTAGGCATGTTTCCTTCTTCTTTGAAAACCTTGTGTTATTTTCTTAGGATTGAGGTGATTTTTCATCCATGTTTTGTATAAATGGAAGAAACAAACACATTGGAATTCTCCCATGGAATAATCTAACCACTTTCACTGCTAGGTCTAGGTAAGAGATTCCAAACAATTATGATACAATTAATATTGATTTTATTTTTCAAGCGAGTGACATTTAAGGTACAATAAGTCTTACAATGCACATTTTATCAGGCTTCATTTAACACCTTAAGGAATACTTCCTTAAGTTTTGTGATCTTTACTTATGTTTCCTTATCAAGTGGGTTACAATAAAGTTATTGGTTGACATGTTTTAGATATGATTTCACAACTTTGTGTTATTTCCTGTAGATTAAGGTGATTTGTCATCAACATGCCCTAAAAAAGGAGGAAGCATGGACAATGGAATCCTCCCACCAAATAATCCATCCATCTTCACCTCTAGGTCTAGGTAAGAGATTTGGCAACCCCTTCTAATACAATTAATATATCTTTGCTTTTTCAAATGAGACACATTTAAGAGACAAGAAGTCTCTAGCATGCACATTTTATCAACTCTGTAGGATATAAAGAAGTAAATCCACCTTCGTTCTAAAGGAACAACCTCTCCTTCCGCTATTTCTATGGACGAAGAAGGCATTTTTCTCATATAGCATGGATTCATGATCAATGATCAATCGCTAAAATGATCATTGATCAAAGTGGATTCATACATGAAAGAGTGATACAAGTATGATCAATATAGAGGTGTTTCAATGAGGGTAAAACATTTAATTTATATACATAAACGAAGCTGAGAAATATGTAAAGAAGAAGAAGAAGTAATTATTTCATTAAAAAAGGAAAAATGTTTTTGTATGATTATGGTGTAGCCACATTTGATGTGGTGTAGTTTTGCAAAGTTAAGGAAAATTTTTGAAAAAATAAAATATCAAAGTAGTTAGTGAATATATTTTTATATGATCAATAGCTTTTTACAGAGATTGACCAATAAATTTTTGTGGAAAAGCTTGAAATTATTTATTATATAAAAAAGATAAATAATAAATAAAAATAATAAAATTTACATATGCAAAATAAAAAAAAAATATCTCATCATATATATTCTAAAAAATTATATTTCATATAATTTATATTAACTTTAACCATAATAATTTACCCTCAAAATTTTGAATAATTTTAAAACAACCTTATTATCAAAATTAAGAAAAAAAAAATAACTTTTCCATGTGAAAGAAGATGGAAAAAGAGGATTGAAAGAAAAAAACTAAATCTACCTACTTATTAATCAACTTACTCTTAACAAAAATTACCGTACATGTCACTCTATGTCACACTTGCTTCTAGAGGCATAGCATTTGTTTGTCCTGCACTTTCCATTTTAAAAGCTTACATCATTCGATGTTTTAAAACTAAAATCTGTTCCCTTTTTCGAGTTTTATATCATTTAGTGTTCTTAACTAGAATTTATTGAGAGGATAAGCTCTGTTTCCATTCCACTTACGTGGAATCCACTAAGGTGCTTAAACTCATCAATTTGAATATGACATTTGAACTTAAACCCAAAGTGGAAAGGATGATGACTAGATGCTTGATATGTTTCTTTGATGCTAAATAGAGAACGGTAGGTGGATCACAATGGCTGATATGCAAATCAAGCAATGAGCAGATGGGTAGGTGCCCTCTACTAAACCAATAACTTCGACAAGGTGGGGACCTCAAAGGTGTCATGTCTCTACCTCGAATGAAGGTCAACAACTCCATCTCTCCTATTTCAAGGGTTACCGTTCTCACCTGAGGCTTCCTTCTAGAAGTGTAGTCATGTAATCACATTAAATGAAATGGTAATCACATTAAAGCAAAAAGGGCAATTAGATTTATGATCAATACATTTAGTGTTTGCATTATAAGACAATTAATTGGATGGAAATTACCATGTTTTTATAATGAAGTAACTATTTAAATATTTCTTTAATGATAATTAAGATGGATGGTGTCACAATTAATGTGTTGTTAAAATTTTCCAAAACTCGGATTCTCTAAATATATGTTAGGATTATGTGTTAGGATTTACCAGGTTGGGTATATTGTTAAAGTGTTTGGGAAGTATGATTTTTTTTTTTATGTTTTATTATTATTATTATTATTTTTCATCATTCTGGATCGATTGTTTCATAGAGCTTGCTTTTAAATGTTTATATGAAAATAATAATTTTATATGTTGTATTTTTTTTTGGATATAGAAGTAGATTTTGTACGGATTCAAGGATATTGTGTATGTCATAACTCTCGGTTAAAAGTTTATGTAATAAAAGTTAATAAAGGTGAAATAAGATCACGGGCAAGGGACACTTACTTCAAGCTGAATGTTGGGCAAAATATCCTAGTGGGCATCATTTGTTGTGTTTTATGGCTAAGGGGAAATTGACAAAGGCAATAGCTAAGACTTTGGAAAGGAAAAAATAAATTTTCGTACATTATTTATGAAAATAATGGAATTAGGAGAAAATGAAGGTGAAAGGTCACAGGTTGCATGTGAGGAGGAAAATGAAGGAAAATAATGGAAATTGAAGAAATTAGAGGCATCATCAATAAAAAGACCTCAGAGCATTAGTTGGTAGCTTCTGTCAATTTGGTGTTAGAATTTGTCCCAAAGAGGAGGAAACACCATGAGGAAAAAGAAAGTAAGCGAGCAAGGAAAGGAAATGAAAACCAAAGAAGGACAAGGAAAGCAAATGAAGGTGTTGATGGTGTTGGACCCGCCAACATGTCAGGGGATATCCCTGGTAAAAAGTCTGAACTAGACATCAAACCATTTGGTGTAGGAGTCCCAGCAGTGGGGTAGTACGGTATCGCCTTGACCGTGGTTGCACGCATAGGTGAGTAAAATGTCCTCGTTGGTAGCAAGGGTGTGACATTTTCAGCAAGTCAAGGAAGGTGCATGAAAGGCTCTAACACACGGAACAGGGGATAAGTGTGCCCCTTAGAAACCTGTGATATCATGCAGCTTGAAAGGGAACACACGAGAAGCAAGACATCACAAGATGGAAATCAAGTTAGCCGACGATCCAAAGTGATGGTTATACCAACAACACATTTCAGTAAGATTCATACAAACATATACAAAATAGTCCATACATACATGCGTAAATAACAATTACATATATCATTAGAGTAACCAAGATAACTAAACTACAACAAGAACATATGCATGAAGCGTGCTACCTTTGTTATATTAAGAAAGAGTGAAATATCCAATCATACATACAACCATGACCAACCACTAGTCACAACAACAGAACGTTACAGTCATTGTCGCCTGCTCCTCCAAAGAGATACACTAGCTTTGCACTGTGGAGAAGCCAAGGCTCGTTACAATACAATCCAAACTTTCTCTAAGATACACCTATAGGAAGCTTGGCTCCCAAAAGCCTATACAATGAGTTATGAGGTTCTATAAATAGAAAAAGGCTGGGGTGACCCTTGACATTCCCTTTTGTGACACTTCAACTACCCTCGTGACTCTTCAATTACTACATGACTATTACATTCTACCATTGACACTTGGTCTTTCACTTTTACAATATGTTTCATTACAATCTGCACATGTACCCATGTGAGACAAAATAGGCTTGACAAAATAGGCACATCACTAAAACTCTGATAGTTGTGGTAAGACCAACTCTTCAACATCCTCACGATGATCGACGATGGCAAACTGCTGCCAAGCTTGGTAGTCCATTATGGTGTTCGCGTGCTCTATGGTGACATCCTTCAGAAAGAGAACTCTTGCATTCGTTGCATCCATGTACACATATTTGGCACCTCTATCCAACTTGTCTTATAACATGTGCATCATAGTCTTGAGTGCAGCTAAGACAGAAACATACTGATGCATAGTGTCTGCGCTAATCTCCAAGTTTGTGCTAGTGGCTATGTGCATGAACTCATTAAAGTACATGTCGAACTCCAGTTGGACTTGGTTCTTTGACTTCGACTCGGTGAGTATGCCAATGGATGTGATCGCATGTGTGTGCATAATAACATCCATGCTCCTGAACACTCGTGCATGTGAATCTTACAAACTAGTGATGAGTTGTGGGAGTTCCTCATAGTTCTGGATTTGACTCCAGGTCTGTGCCTTCAACTCTACCGCCTTTGGCTTCATCATCTTTGGCAAGTGCAATGGGGCACCTTTGTACCTCATTGTCCATGTTTCCATGCGATCAACAACAGTGTGTAGGTTTGACAAGATGCGTGCTCTCCTAGCACATCGATGTTGCCAACCGTTAAAATGGACAACTGACTTATGCACGGTGATGAATCTGGAGTATAACGTTTGTATGAATGTCTCGAGACATGATACTTCATCCAATATTTCTCTCCTGAACTCTACTCTGGATGATGCTGTAACTTGTTCTCCTCCTTGCTTGGCTACTTGTAACTCCTTAGCCATATGCTCATTCTCCGCTATCAAGAATCGAACACTCGAGCTGGTGGCTTCGGCATATGCTATGGTAGCATTAGCCAATGTTGCTGGATTCTTGTGCAAATCAAATATGATCACTCGTTCTTCAAACTGCACAGGAGATATATGAACATATGGAGTAGGTACCCTACGCGACTGCACAACTCTGTATTGTGATTCGTTGAAAGTTATGTTGTGCATCTCTGCTTCTGGATTGTCTTCAAGGATCTCTGTGTCTCCTTGATCGCTTGGGACTTGCTCTGCTTTCGGATCTGGTGAAGCCAGTGGGGTGGCTTATTGGTTTTGAGGCACGAGGTCAATATCCTGATCTAACTTTGGCTGAACCATATCTGTATCCATCTACTCTAACATATTTTCAATCTCTTGAGCAAGGTCCTGCTCCTGTGACTTATCACCCTGTTTTCTTTGTGCCAGTTGGTCGGATGAGTCTATAACCTGTATGGGCGCAGTTTCATCAATCTATGCATGTTGCACCTCCTGTTGTACATGTTCCTGCTACACTTCCTTCTCTCTTCTATGCAACTCCTGTTCTTGAGTTGACGCTTCAACTCCTGTAACTCCTTTTCTGTTTCCTCCATCCTCTTTTTCTCTCTTTGCCTTTGCACGATCCTCCTGTCACAATATCGCCTCTTAGCCTCAATCTCCAAAGATGCTTTCAACACAAGTGGATCTGCTTTGAACTTGTAGCTTTTCTCTACCTTTGAGCTATCATCAACCTTTCTCTTACCTTCGTCACAGGCAGGTCTTCTACCCTCTACTGTTGCTGATGATGCTGCATCCTTCTGCTTTTCTAACCTGTTCTCCTCCCTACTTGGCCGCTTTTAACTCCTTATCCATGCGCTTGTTCTCTGCTATCAAGAAATGAACACTCGAGTTGGTGGCTTTAGCATATTCTCTGGTAGCATTGGCCAATGCTGCAAGATGCTTACGCACATAAGATACGATCACTCGTTCTTCACACTGCACAAGAGATATATGAACATATGGAGTAGGCACCCTGCGTGACTACATAACTCTGTGTTGTGACTCGTCGAAAGATATGTTGTGCATCTCCGCTTCCGGATTGTTTTCAAGGATATCTATGTCTCCTTTATCTCTTGGGACTTTCTCTGCTTCCAGATCTGGTGAAGCCGGTGGGGTGACCTCTTGGTTCTGAGGCATGAGGTCATATCCTAATCTGACTTTGGCTGAACCATATCCATATCCATTTGCTCTAGCATCTGTTCAATCTCTTGAGCAAGGTCCTGCTCCTACAACTTCTCACCTTGTCTGCTTTGTGCCAACTACTTGGATGAGTCTATAACCTGTATGGGTGAATTTTCGTCAATATGTGCATGTTGCGCCTCTTGCCATACATGTTCCTACTGTGTTTCCTTCTCTCTTCTACGTAGCTCCTATTCTTCCTTGAGTTGTTGCTTCAACTCCTGTAACTCCTTTTGTGTTTCCTCCATCCTTTGTTTCTCTCCTTGCCGTTGCACGATCCTCCTGTCACGCTGTCACCTCTTTGCCTCAATCTCCAAAGCTGCTTTCAACACAAGTGGATCTGCTTTGAACTTGTAGCTTTGCTCTGCCTCTGAGATGTCAACAACCTTTCTCTTGCCTTTGTCACGTGCATGTATTCTACCCTCTTCTATTATTGATGATGTTGCTCTCTGAGATGCTACTTTCTTCTACTTTACTAACCATTTTACAACTACGCTAGCTAGTTCATTGAGCCTAGAGAAGTGATAGTAGTATCTCCATGGGTCTTCCTCAGGCCAATTACATGCCCCATGGATCCAAGGATGTTGCACTCTTTCACAATGGTCGTTCACTAAGAAATGTGGGTCATACATATTGAAACTTTTGGTGCCAAAGATGAATCTTTTGAATTCCTCCATCTCAGCCTTAGCATGCTTGAGATTTTGGATCAAATACAACTTGATCCACAAAGGAAGAGTGAGCCAAGGTGCCTTCTTCTTCCTGTGTAGTCTCCTTGACAACCCTGTAGAGATGTGATACAACGCTTCTTGCATGACGAGCTTGTCCATGGAGAACTTCAGTAAAACATGCAGAGCCTTCTCCATACTGTACATCTGTATGAAGGTGCCAAGGGGTGAGGCATACCAATATTCTATGTCAATCAATGCCTCCATCACTACCTGCGACATGCAAGGTGGATCCTGCTCAAATATCATCTTGTACACCGGGGTCACGAAGAGGTCTGGCAACTGTATGATAACTCCATGGAAGCTGCATTCGGCCAACGACCTGCAATAAGTGTGCACAAAGGTTTTTGAAGGTGTCCATGCCCAACCAAAGATTGGGAACTGTTGATGGGAACATAATGCATCCAGTATGTAAGTGAACATGTATATCTTTGCTTGCTGACCCTTGGGCGGATGTTGGGCTTCTATTACATGTTCCTTCAACCTGAGAGCCAACATGTCAGACTAATTGCAAGTTCTTCCTTCTCTTGCTAGTTGATCCAACATAATAACCCAAATATGTGGGAAGGTTTTTGTGCTCTCTTGGTCATATAAGCGGCATGCAAAGATGACAAAGAGCTGGTATGACTTCCGCAATATCTCCATCTTTGTAAACCTGGCCGAGTGTTGTCCTGAACTTGGTTGGATCTTTCACCCATCTCTTCAACATATCTCTTGAGTTTGCACTACTGCTAGGTCTACTAAAGGGTTTCTCCATCATGATCATCGGCTATGGAAAGTGATACATCTCCTGAAAGTCCTTCACCCTAAAGGTAGCAATTTGTGTTCCAATTGGAACTTCTTAACACCATTGTCTCTGGATTAGTATGTGAGACAATCCAGTGGACCATGTCCACACCTGGAAATGCGGGATATTTGCATGCAATTAGGTACAAGCCAAACTTGTGAATGTTGACATAGACCATGCGATCTTCCAGATTTTCCTCAAATGTGCTTGAGAAGGTGTCATTGATGTCCTTCCATTTCATCTTGATATATTGTTCTATGAACAACTTGGTGTCTTCGTAGATAGGAAAGCTCATAGACACTTGCTCAACTGCATCTCCAGTTACACTCTCGACGATGTCCTTTGGCCCTATTCTCTTGGAGGCCATTATACCTGTAGTGCTGAGAGACAGATGAAAACCTGTGATACTTGGAGACATAGCAACACTCGTGGCAAGGAATATGTCCGTTGAAAACAAAAACAACTTTGAGGACTGACATACAACATACCTGGGTGACTGACTGGGAAGATTGCGCAATTTTCACCAGAGGTTGGAAGACGAACTGCCAAAACTGCACAAGGCACAGTCTAGGCTATCAGGTGGCTAAATAGCTACTGGAACTGCACAACGCATCATCCAGCCTGGCATGCTTAGGACTGAAACTACGCTAATGCGCAATGCACAATTTTAGTCAATAATGATTGCAAACTAGCAAATTGCATTTGAGCAGTTTCTGGGGCCAACAAGGTAGTGCTTCTTAGAATTTTGTATAGAAATCTTGGAGGCCAACAATGGGCCAAATTTTTGCAATTTCTAGGAGGAAGGCAGAGCCTTCACTCTCTGAAATGTATATTGCCAACTGGGCAAGGCAAGATCTGGGCCAAGGTAGCCCAGACCCACCGATGGGTGATTGAAAACATGAAAAGATATGAATGCATGGTGAAGCCAAGTGAAAACAAGAGTGAATCATCATGCATGCAAACAGTGGGTGCAAGATTCAAAAAATAGGAAAACAAGCACATGTGTGAAGCAAGTCACCGCAACGGCAACTGTCAGTGCATAAACATTGTCATGCATGTGAAAACAGTGAGATGCAATGAAAAACTTGAAATAATGCTTCTACAAGCTAACATGCATTAAAATGACAATAAGCTTTCAAAAAAACCAAGAAAACAATACTCACACAAACTGAAACATAGAAAGTGACAGAAAAGTAGCAAGATATGAGAATTAGACTTACTCGAAAAAAGTTGAGCTCAATTTTCCAAATGCTCCTAGATGTGATGTGGGATGTCAGAGCTCCAAGATCAATCTGAGGAATAAGCTCTAAATTTTCGAATAAATAAGCTGATAAGATCGAGGTTTATGACACGCATGCCAAAAATCTAGGAAAAAGTGACACTTGGCAGGAGGTTTACGAAACGACATTTGCATGTAACCTCCAACTACTAAATGTGGATCCCTAAAATCAAGGGATGTTTTTTGCTTTTTCGGGAAAAGTAGCCCATGCATGCAAATCAAGATTGGTCAATCCTAGAGGGAACTGGTAAACCTGGGAGCACATGCAATAACCCGCAAGCCTGGGAATGACAATTGCGCATTTTCTTGGCTAAGCAAGTCTGGTTGTCCCTCATGTATTCTCGACTAAAGCCCTGACTGTCAGTCATAATTGCGAAATTTTTGAGATAAAGCCTAGTGTTGGGTTGGATTGTGCATTTCTGGAGCCCAATAGGCAACCCAAATGGATTTTTCAATTTCCTGAGTGTTATCGGGAATAATGTCCACTCGGATGCTGCTATTCCCACTAAGATGGGTGGCTATCTTAGAAACAAACAGGGAAAGTCTACTATTGTTTTCTTTTATGAAAATAGACAAGAGGAGAACCAAGAAGACCGACCTTAATCTTGCGCTTGATTTCCTCTCCTTCTTGATAGAGCTTCGCCGCTTCCCTTTTGTCTGCCTAGCTTCAAAAAGAACCTGTCGAATCACAACAACATACTACTATTGAAGAAACCAAGATCTATGTTCATAAATAACACATGACCAGATGTGCGTTAACCATATAAATGCATATATAAATAAATACACAAGAATATGGAAGAAAACAAGAATAACTTTATTAAGATGAAAAGTAGCAAGAGGATTACAACCATATGTTCTGACCCAGCATCATCCTCCAGCTAGGAAGCCCTTCTTCACCTCAAGCAAAGCTTAGATCCCCCAACATTATGAATATACACCAGAAAACCAACAACACTTCTCTATAAGATACAAAATTCCAGCCTCTGGATCTCTGTGATGAGGGATCCATATATAGATGATTACAAAGAGGTGAGTCATCTTTTGGAATCTTGATTAGTGTCTTCTCTCTGATAGTTCCTGTTTCCACTTGGAGAATGATGATCTCTTACTCATCCCTGGTCGAAAATGGAGTGGCAAGTGTCAGAGGGGAAGCTTCTGGAAGATTCCATGATCTTCCACCTCGCATTTTTGTCCCTGCCATTCGTCCATTCCCGACCATCGCACCCTACAGAGAAGCAATTCAGTATGCATCACACCCTGTACATTGGGAAGGTGATATGCATCACACCCTCTGCATTGAGCTTTTAGTATGGTCCAGTTTTGATCATTTATGAGCAGTTTTAAGTGGGGAACTTCTAGGAGATGATGTAATCAGTTGACCTTGTTCCTTTAGGTAATGAAGCAACACTTTTAGGGACTTAGGAGCCCTTAGTTTATGGACATTTGTGATTGGGGTTGAAGTGCCAAAAAATGTCTATAACACTGTCATCAATGGAAGCATTACATTCTGGGGAAGGAAAGGGACATCCACAGAAACCACCGACCCCTACAGTTCATACAGACATAGGGGAAGTTGTAGAATGATCGCCATCAGAAATGGTCCACCTACTTGCAACAGTTCCATTTCTACTTTTAGTATAAGAAGGGCAACACCAATAATGTCATTGATTGCCTCAACTGACCACCAGTCATGGCACTAGTCACAATGCTCGACTCTTGTGGAAGCAATACTTTAGGGTGGCCACATATTTACAAGAGCGATTGAAAATTCGGCAACGCATTCGAAACACTCTTGGAAGGGAAGCAAGTTCCAAATTTTCACCTTTAGGATGCACTGTTATGCCACCTAGGACACATATGTGTTCCTTCAAGCGAGTGTGCCAAGATGATTTGGGAGGCACTCTATAGTTGGGTTGCTAGACAATTTAGAGTAGAGAAAACAATGGCGGTATTGCAAAAGTATTTTTATTGGTCGAAACTTCATTAGGATGTTGGGAAGTACATTAGATCATGCACTGCCTGTGCCATTGCCAAACCAAAAATGAAAAAGAAGCCCTATATACTCCTCTACCTACTCCGCATTAGCCTTGGGAATTTGTATCCATGGATTATATGACGGGGCTTCCTTCTACTAAGCATGACAATGATTGCATTTTCGTGGTTGTCAATAGATTCTCCAACATGGCCATCATGGTGGCCTGCGAGAGGAGTATCACAGTAGAGGCCACTGCTAAGCTCTTCTTTGAGCAAGTGTGGGTACACTTTGGGATCCCACAGTCCATTGTCTCAGATAGGGACATTAGATTCCTTTGTGCATTTTGGTGTCGTCTCTAGTCGATGCTGGATACAAAACTTACTAAGTCCATGGTTCTCCATCCCCAAACTGATGGCCAAATAGAGGTTTTCAACATGATGATCATACACATTCTGTGCATGTAAAACTTGAAGCGTCCATGCATGTGGGATGAAATTCTACCTTATGTCAACCACAACTACAATAGATCTCTACACAACTCAATAAGCCACAATCCCTTTCAGGTAGGGCTGGGATTTCAACCATTATTTCCCATTGATGTGGCCATACCATTTGCAGCCACTCATGCATATTCGACTCACATCCAATCCGAAGCCGAAAGGGCTAACAGCTTTATTGAACACATTCAACACATCCACCAGTAGGTCCATGATATATTATACAGAACCAATGCTAAGTACGAGCAATGTCATGATCAACATCGAGTGTCACACAAGTTCTAGGTGGGCTACAAAGTTTGGCTACATTTGTAGAAGGAGTGCCTCGCTAGACCCCACCACAAGATTCTCGCACTATCATATGGACCATACACCATGAGTAAGGTTTTTGGTGATAATGCCTTTGAGCTCAACATCCCACCATTCCTTGGTCTTCACCTGATGTTCAATGTAGACCACCTTCAGCCATACTTTCCACCATTTTTGGACACATTCGACATTGAAGAACAACTCACACCAATAGAGCTCAACCCGGAATACATGGAACAGGCCACAACTGATCAGATCATGGAAACATAGATCAAGAAAACTCACCAATAGAGGACCTAGCTATATCAATTTGTCAAAGCAGGCCAACTCCTTCACTAGGGCAAGTGGTTCACCAGGGACCGGGTTCGACATAAATTTCCTCACCTCATGGAGGCTTTGCATGCAATGGGGACCATTGCTTCATAAGGGGGAAGGAATGATCCTGGAGAATGTTGGTGGCCACCCACCTATTCCACTTACACCCTCCAGTCAGTTTCATCTGTTTCCTTTTTTATTTTAGAATTTACTATTTTCAGCAGTTTTTCGGGTCCTAAACTTCCGGATCAGTTTTGACTCCCTGAACAACATTTATTTTAGGTCTTATGCATGCATATTTCTATAGGCAAGGGCTTGCGGTAGAACCTATAGTACTCAGAGAGACCTTTCCAACAAGGTAACATACAAGACAAACACAGATAATATGTCCAAGTTACGACCCCAAGAAGTTGGCTGCCCAACTAACCCCAATGAGGCCCATAAAATCTTGGTGTTACATCTCCTGGGATTAGAGTTTTAGTTTTTTAGGGTTTTCTCATATTTTTCAATAATAAATAGGCCCTTGAGCCTCATTGTAATATAGTTCAGTTGGCATGTAGCCACCCCATCTCTTCTAAGAGATAAGGTACCATCACTTGAGCTATCTTATTCCATTTTGTTTGTAAGCATAGTTCAATGTTTTTCTATTAATGAAATGAAGTGTTTTTCTTCAACACCTCAAGAATTTATGATTATTTATGTAATTTGTTGCGTTCTTATTTAAGTTTGGATTAGTGGTATAAGAGCAGTATTCCCTTTCTCTATTTTTCTTTGCATGTCCCCAATGAGGTCAGGGTATAGGGAGTTAGGGCTCGATCTGGTTGAGCCATTGATAGATCAACCTCACAAACCCCAACGACCTCCCATGGCAAAAGAAAATAAAGATAAGGGGGTAGGAGATCCTTTCAAAAATTTACTCAAGGAAGCCCTCAAGTGAAAGAGGAATGCGATTATGGATAACTTTGGCCAGATTCTTCGACAACTACCCACAAGAGATGCATCTTCATCCAACAACCACTCTAGAAGCACCATTCCATCTAAGGTGCAATTTAATTTTGATATTCCCATATATCAGGACCTGATTGATGCAAACGTCGTAGATAAATGGTTAAATCAATAAGAAGGATATTTTCTAGTTCATGACTTTTCCAATCAGGAAAATATTACTTTTGTACTTCTCAAAGTTACCCCACACGTCAAGGATTGGTGGGAAACCTACTATGAACAAAAGGATGAGAGTGAACCCTTGTTGTTTTCGGCCACACCCACTTGGGATTATTTATGGGATGCCATCAAGGGACAATATTACCCTGTCAGGAGTTATGAAGATAAATACATAAAGTGGACCACGCTACAGAAATGAAGGGACCAAGATGTGTTGAAGTCACAAATATTCTCCATACCCTTCGTACAAAGCTGGGTATCAAGGAAAATTAGTGGAATTTAGTGCTCAAGTACCGGGACTACCTACACAAGTACATTCAGGATGAGATGGATTTCTTGGACATTTCCACGCTCGGGACGGTATACCAATACACTATCAAGATTGAGAAGAAGTTTCAATAGAGAATGGGACTTTGGATCTTCTTATCCAAAGCAAGGATAAGGCACCCTCAAACCATAGAGTAAAGGACAGAGCCAAGGTAGGGCTACCCACAATAGCCCATCAAAGCTACAAGAAAAGAGAAACACCACGAAGACAAAGAAGGACACGGGAAAACGGTGTGAGTTCCATAAGATCTCCACTCACAACACAAGTGAGTGTCAGGGCAAGTAGTCACTGGTGGTCGAGCTAAAGGCCTCTAAATCAAACATATGTTCCAACTCTGAATCAGAACCAGATAAGGGGAATGACAAAGGGAAGTATATCATTGATTTGGAGCCCAGTTCCACTATGGCCACCACCAAGATCCAGAAGATTGAGCCCAAATATCCAAAGGAGGGGGAATGCCTCTTCCAGTGACACATGTGGGTAAAGGGTTCTTTGCTATAGTTCATTGTTGATAGCAGCAACTAAAAGAACCTCATTTCAATAGAGTTCATAAAGCAGCAGGGCCTAAAGACTACAACACATCCATAGCCATACACCATCAGGTGTCTTCACTAAGGACAAGACCTCCACATTAGCTAGTAGTATCGCCTCCCCTACACCATCGCTCCCTTCACAAAAGAGGTACTATGTGATGTTTATCCTCTAGAATTTTTTTATGTATTGTTAAGACAACCATACTTGTGGAAGTGACATGTTGTATATGAGTCTAGACCTCACTCTATGATTATTACTTTGGCCAATAAGTTGTATAGGATACCAGAGGTAGCCCCACCTAGCATCATCTCTTTGATCACTATAAAGGAGTGTAGTAAGATCATTTCCCATACTAGGAATTTTTTTTCCTTATTATTTGCCCTCAGGACAAGAAGAAGTTTCTGGCCACTCCTTCTAGGCGGGGCTCCTCTGCACAACACCATATGGATAAGGTCATGGAGGAGTACAAGGATATTTTCACTTCACCTACAGGGCTACCTCTGCATTGTCAGGTCAAGCACTCCATTGATCTGAACTCAGACGCGCCACTGCCCAATGGATAAATCTATCGATGTTTTGTTCTAGAGAACTATAAGATTAAGTGGAAGATTTAGGAACTATTGTAAAAATGACACATCAAGCCAAGTTTATCACCCTGTGGGAGCCCAATTGTTTTGGTACGGAAGAAGGATGGGACCTGAAGACTCTATATTAATTATCAGGCACTGAACAAGATCACTGTATGAAATAGGTACCTAGTCACATGGATTGATGACCCTATGGACCAGCTCAAGAGAACCAAATATTTCAACAAGATTGACTTGAAGTCAAGTTATCATCGGGAGCCTATCGAACCCTTCGATGTGTGGAAGACTGCCTACAAATACAAGGAGGACCTTTTCAAATGGTTGGTCATGTTGTTGGGATTGAGGAATGCTCCTGTAACCTTCATGATATTGATTGATGACATCTTGTGACCCTTCACCAACAAATTTGTGGTGGTGTATTTAGATGACATCTTGATATTCGACCAGGAGTTGGGAAGAGCACCTCTACCATATTCGATAGGTCCTTCAAACCTTGTTGAAACACAAGTTGTTTTCTACTCAGAGAAATGCATTTTTGGTGTCACCCACGTTCAATATCTAGGGTACATCATTGGTGAGCAAGGTGTACATGTGGACCCATCCAAGATACAAGTCATTCGGGATTGGCCAAGCCCAAACACTCTAAAAGAGCTCCACAACTTTTTGGGTCTTGCCAATTTCTACCGCAAGTTTGTGTTGAGGTTCTCTCATATCACTTGGCATTTAAGTCAAGTCACCAAGGGTGGAGCGAAATAATTTTTTTTTTGGTTTGAAACCCAATAGTGGGAATTTTCTGATTTGAAGCATCACCTCTGCTCTGCACTAGTTCTCACATTACGAGACCCGCAACAAGCATCTGAGATTGAGATAGACGCCTCTGACTATGTTATTGGTGTGGTTCTTACTCAACATGGGCATCTAGTGCCTTACCACAGTGAGACACTTTCAGAAACATTCCATTGCACGGGCCTACCATCAATGGAAGAATTACATTCTGGGGTAGGAAACAATCATCCACACATACCACTAACCCATGCAGTTCATACAGACACAGGGGAAGTTGCAGAATGATCACCATCAGAAATGGTCCACCTACCAGTAACAGGTCCATTTGAACATTAAGTATAAGAAGGGAAGAACCAATAATTTTGTTGATTGCCTTAGATGACCACTAGTCATGGTGTTGATCATTGTGCTCGACTCCTGGTGGACACGAGACTTCAGGGTGGTTGCATCTTTACAAGAGAGATCTAGAATTCGGCAACACATACCAAAAAATCCTAGAAGGGAAGCAAGTTCAAAATTTTCACCTTCAACAAGAACTATAATTCCACCTTGGACACATACGTGTTCCTTCAAGTGAGCATTCCAAAATGATTTGGGAGGCACACTACATTTGGGTCCCTGGACCATTTGGAGTAAAGAAAACATTGGCAGTATTGCAGAAGTATTTTTATTGGCCAAAATTTTGTCAGGATGTTGGAAAGTACATTAGATCCTACAATGTATACTCCATTTCCAAACCATACATCAAGAAGAAAGGACTGTATACTCCTCTACCTAGTCCTAGTTAGCTTTGGGAATCTATCTCGATGGATTGCATGTCGAGAATTCCTTTTAGTAAGCATAGGAACAATTGCATTTTCATGGTCGTTGACAGATTCTCCAATATGGTCATCATGGCGGCATACAAGAGGAGTATCACACCAGAGGCCACTGCTAAGATCTTCTTTGAGAGAGTGTGGGTATAATTTGGGATCCCACAGTCCATTCTCTCAAATCAAGATAGCAGATTCCTGAGTGAATTTTGGTCTAGTCTCTGGTCAATGCTAGATACAAAACTTACTAAGTCCATGACTTTCCATCCCAAAACTGATGGCCAAAAAGAGGTTGTCAACAAGATGATCGTACACATTCTACACATGTACAACTCAAAACATCCATGCACATGGGATGAAAGTCTCCCTTATATCCAACATAGCTAAAACAAATCTCTCCGCAGCTCAACAGATCATAACCCATTTCAAGTAGCGGTGTGATTTCAGCCATTGTGTCCCATTGATGTGGACATACCATTTGCAGCCACTCAAGAAGATTCAGATCACATCTAGTCTGAAGTCTAAAGGGCTAAACACTTCATTGAGTGCATTCAACACATCCACTAGTAGGTCCATGATATATTGGACAGATTTAATGCTAAGTACTAGTCGCACCATGATCAGCATCAAGTGTCGCACAAGTTCCAGGTGGGTGACAAAGTTTGGCTACATTTGTAGAAGGAGCGCCTTGTTGGACCACACCGAAAGCTTCACCCACTCCAATATGGACCATACACCATCACAAAGGTTGACAGTGAAAATGCCTTTGAGCTCTGCATCCAACCATTCCTTGCCTACAACTAGTGTTCAGTGTAGACCACCTTTGGCCATACTTTCCACCATTGTTCGACACAATCGTCATTGCAGAACATCTCACACAAATAGAGTTCAAACTAGACTACATGGAATATGCCAAAACTGATCAGATCATGGACACACATATTAAGAAAAATCTCCAACATAGGATACAACTATATCGAGTTGTCAAAGCAGGCCAACAAGTGGTTTATCACAGACTAAGTTCAACAAAAATTTCCTCACCTCATGGAGGCTTTGCATGCAATGGGGACCATTACTTCTTAAGGGGGGAGGAATGATCCAGGTGGATATTGGTCACCACTCACCTATTCCACCTAGACCCTCTAGTAATTTTCATATGTTTCCTTGTTTGTTTGATAATTTACTATTTTTAGCATTTTTTCCCATGCTAAACGTCTGGAGTAGTTTTGACCCCCTAAACGGTGTTTTTTTGAGGTCCACTACAATCCCGTTGCCTTAAGTAGGGGCCTGTAGCCAAATATGTAGTACTTAAAGGGACCTTTCGAACAAGGTATTGTATGTGCCAAATGGAGATAATATGACCAAGTTACGACCCTGGGAAGTTGGCTTCCCAGCTAACCCCAACAGGGCCCACCAATTCTTGGTGTTACATCTCCTAGAGTTAAGGTTTCGCTTATTTAAGTTTTTCTCATGTTTTTCAATAATAAATAGGCCCTTGGGCCTCATTGTAAAATAGTTTAGTTGGCATACAACTGCCACATCTCTTCTCAGAGATAAGGTACCATCACCTGAGTTATATTATTTCCATTCTATTTGTAAGCAAAGTTCAATATTTTTCTATTAATGAAATGAAGTGTTTTTTACTACACCTCTGTATTTACGATTATATATGCAATTTTTTGTGTTCATGTTTAAGTTTGAATCAATGGTATTAGAGTAATATTCTATTTCTCTATTTTTCTTTGCATGTCCCCAACAAGGTCAACATATAAGGAGTTAGAGCTTGATCTAGTTGAACCATTGAAATATTAGCTTTGCAAACCCCGAAGACCTCCCATGGTAGAAGAGAATAAAGACAAGGGGGCAAGATATCCTTTCAAAATGTTTCCCTAGGAAGCCCTCTAGCAATAGAGGAACAAAATTATGGATAACCTTCCTTAAATCCTTTGACAGCTACCAATTGGCAATGAATCTTCATCCAGCAACAACTATAGAAGTGTCACTCCTTTTAAGGTACAAGTTAACTTCGATATTCCCATATTGGAGGGTCTTATAGATATAGATGTCATAGATGAATGGTTAAATATGTTGGAAGGATATCTTTTAGTTCATGACTTTTCCAATCGGGAAAATATAATTTTTGCACTTTTCAAAGCCGCCCAACATGTCAAGGACTAGTGGGAAACCTACTATGAACAAAAGGATGAGAGTGAACCCTCATTGTTTTTAGCCACACCCACTCGGGATTCTTTTTGAGATGCCATCAAGGGACAATATTACCTTGTTAGGAGTTATGAAGACAAATACATTACCCTTTGCATGAAGCTAAGTATCAAGGACACTAAGCAACATTTGGTACTCAAGTACCATGGCTATCTACACAAGTACATCCAAGATGAGATGGAGTTCCTGTACACTTCCTCTCTTGGCACGACGTACCAATACACTATCAAGGTTGAGGAGAAGTTTAAACAGAAGAAGTAGGACTTTGGATCTTTGAATTGAAAGCAAGGCAAAGGCGCCCCCAAATCAAAGAGCAAAGGATGGAGCCAAGGCAGGGCTACCCAGGACATCCTACCATAGTCGCAAGAAAAGAACAATACCCCGAAGAAAAAGAAGGACTCGGGAAAATGGTGTGAGTTCCATAAGAGATCCTATCACAACACAAGTGAGTGTCGGACCAAGTAGTCACTGGTGGATGAGTTGAAGGCCTCTAAATCATATGCATGTTCTGAATCTGAATCAAAATTCGATAAGGGGAATGATAAAGGGAAGACAATCATTGATCCAGAGCCTAGTGCCATCGTGGCCGCCACCAAGATCCAGAAGATTGATCCTGAAGATCCAGAGGATGGGGAACGCGTCTTCCACTCATAGATGTGGGTGAAGGGTTCTCCACTGCAATTCATTGTTGACAGCGGGAGCTGGAAGAACCTCATTTCAATAGAGTTCACGAAGCATCTAGGCCTAAACACTACAACACATCCACATCCGTACACCATCGAGTGGCTTCACCAAGGAAAAGATCTCCATATCAGTTGATAATGTTGCCTTCCTTACAACATCAAGCCATTCACTGATGAGGTATTGTGTGATGTTTCTCCTCTTGAAGTTTGTGATGTATTGTTAGGACAACCATTATTGTGGAAGTGACATGTTGTATATGAGACTAGACCTCGCTCTTTTATTATTTATTTTGCCAATACACCACCAAGAATGCATTGGTGAAGGGTCGTAAGATGTTGTCCATCGGTCTCATGAAGGTTGTAGGGGCATTTGTCAATCTGAACAACATGACCAACCATTCAAAAAGGCCCTCTTTGGATTTGAAGGAATTCTTCCACACATCAGAGGGTTTGATAGGCACCTTGTGATAACCTAAATTCAAGTCAATCTTGCTGAAATATCTGCGGTACATCATTGATGAGCAGGGTGCATGTGGACCCAAACAATATACAAGTCACTCGAGATTGGCCAAGCCCAACCACTCTAACAAAGCTCCGTAGCTTTTTGGGTCTTGCCAATTTCTACTGCAGGTTCATGTTAGGGTTCTCTCATATATCTTGGCCTTTAAGTCAAGTCACCAAGGGAGGAGTGAAAGAAAAAAAAATTTGGTCTGAAAACCAATAGTAAGCATTTTCTGAGTTGAAGCATCACCTCTACTCCGCACCAATTCTCACATTACCAGACCTGCCACAACCATTTCAGATTGAGACAAACGCCTCTGACTATGCTATTGGTGTGGTTCTTAATAAGAATGGGCATCTAGTGGCTTACCACAATGAGACAGTTTTAGACATAGTTCAAAAGTATCCCACTTACGAAAAAGAAATGTATTCCATTACACAGGCTTTCCATCAATGGAAGGATTACATTCTCGGGAAGGAAACAGTCATCCACATAGACCACTGACCCCTGCAGTTCATGGAGACACAGGGGTAGCTGCAAAATGATCGCCATAAAAAATGGCCCACCTACATGCAACAGTTCCATTCGAACATAAATTATAATAAGGGAAACAACAATAATGTTGTTGATTACCTCAGTCGACCATGAGTCATGGTGCTAATCACTATGCTCGACTCTTGTGGACATGAGACATGAAGGTGGCCACATATTTACAAGAGTGATCCAGAATTTGGTAGCACATACGAGACACTCCACGAAGGGAAGCTAGTTCCAAATTTTCACCTTTAGGATGCATTGTTATGCCACCTGTAACACATCTATGTGTTGGAAATAATACTAAGAGGGGGGGTGAATTAGTATTATCTAATCAATATAACTTTTTCATTTCCATATTCAGATTCATATATGCTACTTCAGTTAAGGATAACCGTGTGTATACGCAACTGTGTGTAAAGAAACAAGCGTATATCCAGTAAACTTATAATTTAGTTAGTTGATCCTTAATGAGTGTAGTAGAACATTATTAACCATATGAACAGTAAACAAGAGCAGTAAACCAGAACAGATCATCACACACATGAACACCATGATATAAGGTGGAAACCCAATGTGGGTGAAAACCACCTGCTGCAATTCGTCTCTATCTTTCTTTAATAAGAAACTTCCTTTTACAATGTACTGTGCAGTCTTATACCAGTACGCAGGCTTCTACCTGCAGAAGGCTACAACCTTCTTAGCTCTTGTACTAGCCGATCCATTTACTATTACGTAGGCACTAGCCTACTGAAGGCTCCAACCTTCACTTGTTTACCAGCTGCTCCTAGAAGGGAGCTACAACCCCCTGGCTCTTGTACTGGCCGATATGTTTACCAGTATGTGGGCGCCAACCTACTGAACTCTACGATCTTCCAGGGACCACGTTTCATAAATTTTCATACTGGATCCATAAATACAAAACAATCACCACTGCAATACAATCATCAACTTATACCTACATCATCAATCTCTGAATCACCCAATACAGTCACCAGAACACAGAACAGACAACAAAAATTTGCAACTATAAACAGATCCAATTGCAACTTCAAATATCATATCTCATAATGTATACGCTACTATGAAGAACTAAACCCATGTACATACGCGCTTTCACCAAAGCCAACCCGCGTACAGATCTGCAAATACTTACTCATAACTTTGTAGTTGTTTCAGAAATCAGTCATACCCAGATCATAACATTCATACAATAAAACATGCATCAATAATTCAGATCTAGTCTATCCATAATCAAACCATATAATGATAAACATTCCAAGCCTTAAGATCCCAATCCATTTTTCATCGTCATCCACATGAGTAAATCCTTGGTTCAGATCAAGCTAAGCATCACCAACCCATGATCAGCATACTAGATCTCACACTTCATCAGATCTTCAATCCTTGCACTCTTGCCCCCCTTTGGCCTAATGATCTTCTCCTTATATGGTTTTAGGCTTCTCTCAATACCATGATCCAAAACCATGTAGAACCAATACCTTGGACCCAATACCTGGGGTCAACGCTTTGGACCAAATACCATGGACCAATACCATGGACCAAATACCACGGACCAAAACTTGGTTTTCCAACATGTACGTGCCTTTCCTTCTGTGAACCTGCATGTGTACGCATATGCGCCTCCTATTCTTCTTACCGACATGTATAAGCACTTCCATCAAGGTTAACCTGCATATACCTCTCTCTTGAACTATTGTACTAAGATCTGTCCTCTGATTCAGTTGCCATCACCTATATCATACCTCTGAGTGAGATGCCATCAAGGACAACACATGTATCATAATGCCAACAATCTCCCCCTTTGGACTTGATGGCAACCACCACACCAAGTCACTCTCCCCATTTGACATCAAGGGCAAAGAGCGGACCAAGATATTCTCTTCTTTGATATACATTTTGCTATCCATACTCCCCCTGAGTACATGATGAAGTTTTTTATTGAGCTCCCCCTTTGTATATGCCAAGATGTACAAATCTGTCCATGCTCCCCCTGAGCACATGCAAGATCTACAAAGGCATAACATGAATCTATACATACATCAATCTCCCAATCAAGTGGGAATGCACCATTTTTGACTCATCCACCCAACCAGGTGGGGATATACCAAATGTTTATACATGACTCAAAACAAGAAACATTACATCATCCATCCCATGCATAGTGGGGTAACAAAATACATCATATGACTCAAAAAGACTAAGGACCTAAACAAGACCATGATAGTTATCAGTAGCTATCATACACCATATGATCTACATTATAAGCATCTATCACTAGCATCCAGACCTGTAACCTACAATCCATTCTTTTGGTCAGGCAAGATATGTCATCATCACCAAAGACTTCTAACCATAATGCCAATAATGCATTATTTGAAGTATATGATCCCCCTGAACCTGTGCCATGCCATCATTAAAACAGTGACTGAACCATATCATAATTCTCTACTATTGCTTTTCTTCAAAACATCATATACGTGACTATGCAGTATATAACTCGCGTATATACATGACTTGTCTTCATGAAACCTGTGTATGAGATTTGGAACACTGATGTTCCACACTTCCAGCTTCCTCTGAATCTGTCATGTTTATGTACTCTGTTATGCCACATCTTTCTGGCTGTACTTCCTTTTTCTTCCACATCTTCAACTGTGATGATGTTTTCTTCTTTTGTTTTGGTGTCCACAATCTTCCCCTACATTCTTTTGCTATATGTCCAAGCTTGCTGCATGCATAACATCTTACATGTTTCATATTCCTCCTAAAACAGTCAGTGGCTTTGTGACCAAACATATTGCAAGCAAAACAATATCCCTTAAAGTACCTGGAATGTGATGATCTTTTTGTGTGATGGTCTTGATCCATTCTACTTCTGCATCTGGCTACAACATGTCCAAGATTATGACATACATAACATTCAACATTTTTCATTGGAGGAAATAATCGTCTATCACTTCCAAAGTTAGGAGCAAAAGATTTTCTTTGAGGAATTCCTTTCCTTGGCTATTGATGGGGTTGTCTTCTCATTTCCTTGATCATTTTAGATTTCTCATTAGAGTTCCTTGCCTCACCTTGTGATCTAGATTCATCTTTAGCAGTTTCATAAAAACCAAGACCAGTTTTGATAGTAGGTGACCTTTGACTACTAAGAATATCATCCAAAATCTTAGTACTATCTTGAAATCGTAATAGTTTATCCTTTTCTTCTATTTTACCTTTCAAGATATTTTCCTCAACTTAATGTTGTTCTTCCTTTTCAAGACATTGCTTCTTCAAAAGTTCTTCAGACTTTCATCCTTCTTCCACTTGTTGCCTTAGTTTTAGAATCCCCTTTTCTTTTTCTTTATTCATCTCTTACAGCATTTGACGAACTCTGAAGGCATATTCTAGCTGAGCTTTTAAGCTGATAATTTCTTCTTTGAGGGCACTCTCCCTTTTGCTAAGTAGTTCTTGTTGATCTATGATATTATCTGATGCATCATTTGCTTGTTCAGCTTCACTCTAAGGTGATTCAGAATTTGAATCCTTGCTCCCACTTACCGGCAGGCTGTCATTGTTCCTTTGAGCTATCTTCTTCTTTTGATGCGCTTTCTTTCCCATTGTTTTACGGATCTCCTTCAAGCGATCAAGCTTCTACCAAAGGACCTACTCTGATACCAATTGTTGGAAATAATACTCAGAGGGGGGGTGAATCAATATTATCTAATCAATATAACTTTTTCATTTCCATATTCAGATTCATATACGCTACTTCAGTTAAGGATAACCGTGTGTATACGCAACTGTGTGTAAAGGAACAAGTGTATATCTAGTAAACTTATGATTTAGTTAGTTGATCCTTAATGAGTGCATCAGAACATTATTAACCATATGAACAGTAAACAAGAGCAGTAAACCAAAACAGATGATCACACACATGAACACCATGATATAAGGTGGAAACCCAATGTGGGTGAAAACCACCTGCTGCAATTCGTCTCTATCTTTCTTTAATACAAAACTTCCTTTTACAATGTACTGGTGCAGTCTTATACCAGTACGCAGGCTTCTACCTGCAGAAAGATACAACCTTCTTAGCTCTTGTACTAGCCGATCCATTTACTAGTATGTAGGCGCTGGCCTACTGAAGGCTCCAACCTTCACTCATTTACTAGCTGCTCCTGGAAGGGAGCTACAACCCCCTGGCTCTTGTATTGTCCAATATGTTTACCAGTACGTAAGCGCTGGCCTACTGAACTCTACGATCTTCCAGGGACCACGTTTCATACATTTTCATACTGGATCCATAAATACAAAACAATCACCACTGCAATACAATCATCAACTTATACCTGCATCATTAATATATGAATCACCCAATATTGTCACCAGAACACAGAATGAACAACAGAACTCTGCACTATAACCAAATCCAACTGCAACTTCAAATATCATATCTCATAATGTATATGCTACTATGAAGAACTAAACTTGCGTACATACGCGCTTTCACTAAAGCCAACCCGTGTACAGATCTGCAAATACTTACTCATAACTTTGTAGCTGTTCCAGACATCAACCATACCCAGATCATAACATTCATACAATAAAACATGCGTCAATAATTCAGATCTAGTCTATCCATAATCAACCATATAATGATAAACATTCCAAGTCTTAAGATCCCGATCCATTGTTCATCATCATCCACATGAGTACATCCTTGTTTCAGATCAAGCTAAGCATCACCAACCCATGACCAGCATACTAGATCTCACAGTTCATCAAATCTTCAATCCTTGCACTCTTGCCCCCCTTTGGTCTAATGATCTTCTCCTTATATGGGTTTATGCTTCTCTCAATAGCATGATCCAAAACCATGTAGAACCAATACCTTGGACCCAATACCTGGGGTCAACACTTTGAACCAAATAACATGGACCAATACCATGGACCAAATACCACGGACCAAAACTTGGTTTTCCGACATGTACGCACCTTTCCTTGTGTGAACCTGCGTGTGTACGCATACACGCCTTTTGTTCTTCTTACCCGCATGTATACACACTTCCATCAAGGTTAACCTACGTATAACTCTCTCTTGACCTGCTGTACTAAGATCTTTCCTCTGATTGAGTTGCCATCAAGGACGACACCTGTATCATAATGCCAACAATCTCCCCCTTTGGACTTGATGGAAACCACCACACCAAGTCACTCTCCCCATCTGACATCAAGGGCAAAGGGTGGACCAAGATATTCTCTTCTTTGATATACATTCTGCTATCCATACTCCCCCTGAGTACATGCTAAAGTTTCTGATTGAGCTCCCCCTTTGTATATGCCAAGATGTACCAATCTGTCCATGCTCCCCCTGAGCACATGCAAGGTCTGCAAAGGCATAACATGACTCTATACATACATCAATCTCCCAATCAAGTGGGAATACACCATTTTTTACTCATCCACCCAACCAAGTGGGGATATACCAAATGTTTATACATGACTCAAAACAAGAAACATTACATCATCCATCCCATGCATAGTGGGGTAACAAAATACAGCATATGACTCACAAAGACTAAGGACCTAAACAACACCATGATAGTTATCAACAGCTATCATACACCATATGATCTACATTATAAGCATCTGTCACTAGCATCCAGACCTGTAACCTACAATCCATTCTTTTGGTCAAGCAAGATATGTCATCATCACCAAAGACTTCTAACCATAATTCCAATAATACGTTATTTGAAGTATATGCTTCCCCTGAACCTGTGCCATGCCATCATTAAAACGGTGACTGAACCATATCAGACTTCTGTACTGCTACTTTTCTTTAGAACATCATATACGCTCTTGTGCAGCATATAACTCGCGTATATACATGACTTATCTTCATGAAACCTACGTATGAGATTTGGAACACTAATGTTGCACACTTCTAGCTTCCCCTGAATCTATCATGTCTGTGTACTTTACTATGCCACATCTTTCTGGCTGTACTTCCTTTTTCTTCCACATCTTCAACTGTGATGATGTTTTCTTCTTTTGTTTTGGTGTCCACAATCTTCTCCTGCATTCTTTTGCTATTTGTCTAGGCTTGTTGCATGCATAAAATCTTACATGTTTCATATTCCTCCTAAAATAGTCAGTGGCTTTGTGACCAAACATATTGCAAGCAAAAGAATATCCCTTAAAGTACCTAGAATGTGATGATATTTTTGTGTGACGGTCTTGATCCATTCTACTTCTGCATCTGGCTGCAACATGTCCAAGATTATGACATACATAACATTCAACATTATTCATTGGAGGATATAATCGTCTATCACTTCCAAAGTTAGAAGCAAAAGATTTTCTTTGAGGAATTCCTTTCGTTGGTTGTTGATGGGGTTGTCTTCTCATTTCCTTGTTGATCATTTCAGATTTCTCATTAGAGTTCCTTGCCTCACCTTGTGATCTAGATTCATCTTCAGCAGTTTCATAAAACCAAGACCAATTTTGATAGCAGGCGACCTTTGACTACTAAGAATATCATCCAAAATCTTAGTACTATCTTGAAATCGTAATAGTTTATCCTTTTCTTCTATTTTACCTTTCAAGATATTTACCTCAACTTGATGTTGTTCTTCCTTTTCAAGACATTGCTTCTTCAAAATTTCTTCAAACTTTCTTCCTTCTTCCACTTGTTGCCTTAGTTTGAGAATCTCCTTTTCTTTCTCTTCATTTAGCTCCTGCAACATTTGACGAACTCTGAAGGCATATTCCAGCTGAGCTTTTAAGCTGATAATTTCTTCTTTGAGGGCACTCTCCCTTTTGCTAAGTAGTTCTTGTTGATCTATGATATTATCTGATGCATCATTTTCTCATTCAGCTTCACTCTGAGGTGATTCAGAATTTGAATCCTTGCTTCCACTTACCGGTAGGTTGTCATTGTTCCTTTGAGTTATCTTCTTCTTTTGACGTGTTTCCTTTCCCATTGCTCTACGGATCTCTTTCAAGCGATCAAGCTTCTACCAAAGGACCTGCTCTGATACCAATTGTTGGAAATAATACTTAGGTGGGGGGGGTGAATTAGTATTACCTAATCAATATAACTTTTTCATTTCCATATTCAGATTCATATACGCTACTTCAGTTAAGGATAACCACGTGTATACGCAACTATGTGTAAAGCAACAAGCGTATATCCAGTAAACTTATGATTTAGTTAGTTGATCCTTAATGAGTGCATCTGGGAATATTATTAACCATATGAATAGTAAACAAGAGCAATAAACCAGAACATATCATCACACACATGAACACCATGATATAAGATGGAAACCCAATGTGGGTGAAAACCACCTGCTGCAATTCATCTCTATCTTTCTTTAATAAGAAACTTCCTTTTACAATGTACTGGTGCGGTCTTATACCAGTACGCAGGCTTCTACCTGCAAAACGCTACAACCTTCTTAGCTCTTGTACTAGCCGATCCATTTACTAGTACGTAGGTGCTGGCCTACTGAAGGCTCCAACCTTCACTTGTTTACCAGCTGCCCCAAGAAGGGAGCTACAAGCCCCTGTCTCTTGTACTGGCCGATATGTTTACCAGTACATAGGCGCTAGCCTACTAAACTCTATGATCTTCCACGGACCACGTTTCATACATTTTCATACTGGATCCATAAATACAAAACAATCACCACTGCAATACAATCATCAACTTATACCTTCATCATCAATCTCTGAATCACCCAATATAGTCACTAGAACACAGAACAAACAACAGAACTCTGCAACTATAACCAGATCCAACTGCAACTTCAAATATCATATCTCATAATGTATACGCTACTATGAATAACTAAACCCGCGTACATATGCGCTTTCACCAAAGCCAACCTGCGTACAGATCTACAAATACTTACTCATAACTTTGCAGTTGTTCCAAACATCAGTCATACCCAGATCATAACATTCATACAATAAAACATGCGTCAATAATTCAGATCTAGTCTATCCATAATCAAACCATATCATGATAAAAATTCCAAACCTTAAGATCTTGATCCATCATTCATCATCATCCACATGAGTACGTCCTTGGTTCAGATCAAGCTAAGCATCACCAACCCATGACCAGCATACTAGATCTCACACTTCATCAGATCTTCAATCCTTGCACTCTTGCCCCCCTTTCGCCTAATGATCTTCTCCTTATATGGGTTTAGGCTTCTCTCAATACCATGATCTAAAACCATGTAGAACCAATACCTTGGACCCAATACCTGGGGTCAATGCTTCAGACCAAATACCATGGACCAATACCATGGACCAAATACCACCGACCAAATACCACAGACTAAAACTTGGTTTTCCGACATGTACGCGCCTTTCCTTTTGTGAACTTGCATGTGTATGCATACACACCTTCTTTTCTTCTTACTCATGTGTATATGCACTTCCATCAAAGTTAACCTGTGTATACCTCTCTCTTGACCTGTTGTACTAATATCTGTCCTCTGATTGAGTTGCCATCACCTGTATCATACCTCTGAGTGAGTTGCCATCAAGGACAACACCTGTATCATAATGCCAACACTATGTTCCTTCAAGCGAGCGTTCCAATATGATTTTGGAGGCACACTACAGTCGGGTCGCTAGACATTTCAGAGTAGAGAAAACAGTGGCGGTATTGTATAAGTATTTTTATTGGCCGAAACTTTGTCAAGATGTTTGGAAGTACATTAGATCCTGCACTGCCTGTGCCATTGCCAAACCAACCATAAAAAAAAATCCCTCTATACTCCTCTACCTGCTCCTAGTCAGCCTTGGGAATCTGTATCCATGGATTATATGTCGGGCCTTCCTTATACTAAGAAAGAAAATTATTGTCTCTTCGTGGTTGTCGATAAATTCTCCAAGACAGGCATCATGGTGGCTTGTAAGACGAGTATCACAGCAGAGGCCACTGAAGCTCTTCCTTGAACAAGTGTGGGTACACTTTGGGATCCCACTATCCATTGTCTCAGATTGGGATAGCATATTCCTAAGTGCATTTTGGTCCAGTCTCTAGTCGATACTAGATACAAAACTTACTAAGTCCATGGCTTTCCATCCCCAAACGGATGGCCAAATAGAGGTTTTCAATAGGATGATCATACACATTCTGCATATGTACAACTCAAAGCATCCACGGACATGGGATGAAAGTTTCCCTTATTTCCATCACAGCTACAACAGATCTCTCCACAGCTCAACAGGCCACAACCCCTTTCAAGTAGGGTTGGGATTTCAGCCATTATGTCCCATTGATGTGGCCATACCATTTGCAGCCACCGAGGTAGATTCGACTCATGTCCAATCCGAAGCCAAAAGGGCTAATAACTTCATTGAGCACATTCAACACATCCTCTAGTAGGTCCATGATATATTGGATAGATCCAATGCTAAGTACAAGCATTGCCATGATCAACATCAAGTGCTGCACAAGTTTCAGGTGGGTGACCAAGTTTGGCTACATTTTCAAAAGGAGAATCTTGCTAGACCCCACCACAAGCTTCGCCTACTCCGACATGGACCATACACCATCACCAAGGTTGTCAGTGAAAATTCCTTCGAGCTCAACATCCCATCATTTCTTGGTATGCACCCAGTGTTCAATGTAGATCGCCTTCGGCCATACTTTCCACCATTGTTGAACACATTCGACATTGCAGAACAACTCACGCCAACAGAACTCAACCTGAACTGCATGGAATAGTCCAAAATTGATTAGATCATGAATACATAGCTCAATAAAACTCGCTAATGGAGGATACAACTATACCGAGTTGTCAAATCAGGCCAACTCGTTCACTAGGGTAAGTGGTTCACCATGGACCAGGTTCAACAGAAATTTCCTCACCTCATGGAGGCTCTGCATGCAGTGTGGAGCATTGCTTCCTAAGTGAGGAGGAATGATCCAGGTGGATATTAGTGGCCACCCACCTATTCCACCTAGACCCTCTAGTCAGTTTCATATGTTTCCTTGTTTCTTTCAGCATTTACTATCTTTAGCAACTTTTTGGGTCCCAAACTTCTAGAGAAATTTTGACCCACTAAATGGAGTTTTTTAAGTCTGTTGTAAGCTTGTAGCCATAGGAATGGGCCTATAGAAAAACCTATAGTACTCAAATAGACCTTTCCAACAAGGTATCGTATGCACCAAACAAAGATAATATGACCAAGTTATGCCCCCGAGAAGTTGGTTGCCCAACTAACCCCAACAGGGCCCACAAAATCTTGGCGTTACATCTCCTGGGGTTAGGGTTTTGGTTGTTTAGGATTTTATCATGTTTTTCAATAATAAATAGGCCCTTGAGTCTCATTGTAACACAATTTAGTTGGCATGTAGCCACGATATCTCTTCTTAGAGATCAACTACCATCGCGCGAGCTATCTTATTTCCATTCTGTTTGTAAGCATAGTTCAATATTTTTCTATTAATGAAATGAAGTGTTTTTCTACTACACCTCTGTATTTATGACTCTATCTATAATTTTTTGCATTCCTGATTAAGTCCCGATCAATTTTCACCTTGAAGGAAGCTGATAATTATGAATGGATTACCTTCGGGTTTAATTGGCATTGAAGATATTACTTGGAATGAGGAGGAAGAATCACCTCATACTCTAGTTACGACTGGTGAACCTTTTGATCCAATAATTTTTCCAAGAGTTCCTTTCGATCCCTTTTGACATGATCCTTGGTATTCTACCCCTTTGAACTTTTTAGGTCCTAGCTTTCCACCTCTCTACATTCCTTTTTTTTCACCATGAAGAACCATGTTAGAAATTCCTATTCGGAGCCAACCTACTGATTCATCTATGTTTACCAACTCCCCAGAATCACTATTGTATGGTGTTCCATCAGTTCCTCCTGGGTACCAATCACTTACTTGGACTTTTCAGGAGCTTCTTCTTCTCCTCAACCTTCTACTTGGTCATATGGTTTATCTACATCTACTATACATAGCATGACATCCATGCCTGAGACGCCTACGACATCAGACTAATATGTTCACATGGCATCTGGTAACTTAGGTAACCCACAAGTAACCTCAGTTGGTGTTTATTACCCGCCTGGGGGAAACCACCTTATCCTCCACTTGGAGGATAACTTGTTGTTTGATCTTATCCTATGGTTGCAGGTCAATATTTTATTGGAACTTATGGTCATATACCTTAGCCTGGTTCAGGTCAATGTGTCATAGCTCAAACTTTGATTAGTACTCCTTACCTTGGGATGAACACTATTTGGAACCCTACTTTTGCTCAACAGTTTTCTCTAGTTTCTCCGCAAGTGCCTATTTATCAACCTGTTCATCCTACTAGACAATTTATTCCTCAAATACCTATTCCAATTATTGTTGTACCTATCCAACAGCCTATTCAGGGAATCCTACAAGCACCTATCCAACAGCCTATCCAAGGAATTCCTCAAACTCCTTTTCAGTAACCATTCTAACAACCTATTCAATAACCAATTCAACAATATGTTCAGAGTGCACCTCAAATACCTATTCAGACACTTGTTTCATAGCTAGTTCCAAGTTCACCTCAAACACCTATCCAAGGAGTATCATAAATGATCTTTGAATTTACCCCTCAAATATCTATTCCACAAACTACATAGGAAATCCCTCAAGATTTTTCTTATCAAAATGGTCCTACTACCCAATCTACACCACATATTCCTATTAGAAAACCTGGTATAGGAACAATGCAAACACCTTTTCAAGGCCAAGATTTTCAAAGCCAACCTTTTCAAGGTCAAGCTTATTAGGTTCCAACTTTTCAAGGATAGGTTTTCCAAAGTCCACCTTTCCAAGGTCAATCTTTCCAAAACCAACCTTTTGAAGGTCATTTTATCTAAATTCAACTTGTTCAAAGTCAATTTGTTGAAGGTCAACCTTTATAATCTCAACCTATACAAGCGAAATATTACTTGGGTCAAATGGGTCAAATTCAACCTTTCTAGAGTCAACCATACCTTGGTCATACTTATCAAGTCCACATTTAATCTATACCTGGTATGGATCACCTTGGTTACCCTGGTGGAATCCCAAATCCAATTACATAGCCTATTGCAGGATATCCTAGGTATCCTCCTCCAGGGGTTGGACTTAACCCGCAAGGTTATCAAACTATGTAGCAAGATCCTAACCGACAGTTACCGTTCATTACAACCCTATATTTTCCTAATTTATCTTGGCTAATGAACGATCCTATTTATTGTTACCCTTTTTGGTCGGTGATTCCCACCAAGATATGACATACCTGAATTTGAGGGCAAATTAGGAGAAGACGAATCGAATCACATGATGACATATCATCTTGGTGTGCATAAAATTCCTTAATCGATGATTTTATCAAGCTTCACCTTTTCCAATGAAATTCAACCGGTTTGGCAACCAGATGGTACATTTAGCTACATCATTCTTCTTTCCATAACTTTAACTCTCTAGCAACAATGTTTTTAACTCATTTCCAGCTATGGATTCGATACGATACTGGTATCGAACTATTGACTTCCTTAAAACAATCAAAATTGACTCACATTTTTGACTTCCTTAAAACAATCAAAATTGACTCACATTTTTGATGATATGCATGAATGGAGATGTAGACGTCAGTTAGTCAAATTTTTTATTCCGGATCAGATTTTAATGAATGGTTTACGAAGTCATCATTTCCCATTATTACTAAGGATGTTTCTAACAGAGTTTTTGTGACGGAAGAGTAGGTAATTTCTCGTCCCTAGTATTTTGACCTAGTGTATACCCAATCTAGCACCTCGTATGAGAAAATCTTGAATTTACCATGCCCAACAATTTCAAATGATCAAATAGTTTCAACTCCTATAGGATCTAATGTCATTGATGGTATAATAGGTTTTGTTAGCCAATAGTCTAATGGGAAAAATAAAAATTCTAAAAGTACTCAAGATTTGGCCATACAAGATTCACCTCCTGAAACCCTTTCTCTAGAAGCTATTTCCAAAATTAATGTCATATAATCATCTATAGGCAAGAGTCAATCATCTAAAGGTAAATATAAAGGGAAAGGTAAATCGAAACAAAATTCCTCTCTGAAAGAGAAACCCACTAAAACTGAACCTACTGATGAGAAAATGAACCTCGCTATCCTTGCCTTATATGAAATGAGGATCATTATATGATGGAATTCCCACATCAGGTAAAGGTATCTAAATTCATTAAAGGTTATCCAACTCCCGTTGCTTTGAATGATCCATTTCCTTCTCAAGACAAAAAAATGGTTTCTCATAACACATCTTCCTCCTCCACATCACAAGATATCATGATGATGTCTTCACAACAAGTTATGGTAGCTATGAGATCAAAATATTACGGATCTAACGGTCATGTGCTCAATGGGAATGAGACTAGGTCATCTGGTCAACCTTCCAGTTCAATTCCTCCTCTTTCTAAACCATTACAGATTGAGAATTGAATCTTGACATGATGATTCGACCACCCCCCAAAGGCATGCTTCAAAAAACATAATTACAACATTGTTGAAGACATGGCTATGTCTCTTTCAGCAATCTCAACCCTAGAGGTGTTGTAAACATGCCCAACACAACAAAAGTTACTATTTTCGACCATTGGAGCTATTGATCCACAAGATTCTAACCTAGTTATCTTTTATCTTTAGAATCATATACCTAGACTCCCACATCAATTGGCATTCCATTTTCTAGTTTTTGTCAAAACCATGCGAGTGTTTTGCATAGTTGTTAACGAAAGAGCTTCTACATGTATTAGGTCGATTGCTCTTTGTAAAGATTAAGGTTCTCCAACCATCAATCGGTCGCCTACCACTTTGAAATCCTTTGATGGTAGAGGTTTTCACCCATATGGAATCCTAAATGATCTTCCCATAGAGTTAGAGGGTAAAACAATTGTGGTCGAAGTTTAATTTGTTGATGCTCATCTTGATTACAACTTTTTGCTTGGTCGAAGTTGGACCTACGCTATGTCAATAGTGGTCTCATCACTTCTCCATATGACACACTTTTCTCACAAAGGGGCAATTTTCAAAGTAGATTAGTTGTCTTACTACACTTTGGGTCCTAACTCTATGCGTAGCATACCTTTTGTTGGAAAAATGAATTCTCCTTATGAGGATATTGCTGTTGGTTTCATCAAAGACTCATCATTGATGGGAACCTTTTCACTTCCTCCACCGAACTTTCCTTCTAATTTTTCTGAGGTTAACATGATTACATCAATCACTATGGAATATTCTTATCCATGGATAGTGCCTTCAGAGTCAGAATTAAACTCCTATGGCAATGAAATGCCTTTGAGCCCATTTGAATTGGCTTACGAAGTAGTTCAATCATTTTCCTATCCATCATCTTCTGATATTGATCGAGTGAATATGATCAATGGTGATTATTCTCCTTTACCTTGGTTAGAACTAATTTCACTTCTTGATCCTTTTGACAATACATTTCAGACTGATGAAAGTATTATGGAGGTCATGACTTCTTATGAAATGCCATGGAACGATTATCACCATCTTTCATCTTTTCTCCCTAACCTTGATAAAATTGAGAATGATTTTTCAACTATGTTTTCATCTAAGATTGTAGATAGTCCAGAATGACCCATGTCAATTTTTCAAGATGAATCCAAAAGGAATTTGGGAAACATATCTACAACGATTACCATTGGTATCTCAGTCAAAATAGGACTTATTGAAAATATTCACATAGGTTCTTCATGCTCACTTGAAGAGATTCGAATGTACAAAGCCCTATTTCAAGAATTTCACGACATTTTTTCCTGATCCTATGAGGAAATGACAAGAATTGACCCAATCATTTTTGTACATGAAATTAAGACTTACCTAGATGATAAACCTATCAGACAACAATTACGTCTAGTGCATCCACAAGAGGTTACTGCAATTAAAGTTGAGGTCGAGTAACAACTCAAAAAAGATTTCATTTAACTAGTTCCCTTGATTGATTAGGTGTCCAATATTGTACTTGTTAACAACATACAGGGAACCATTAGAGTATGTGTTGATTATAGGGATATCAATAAGGCTTGTCTGAAGGACAAATATCCCACTCCCTATATCAATCAAATCATTGAGATTGTTCCGGAAATGAATTTTTTCATTCATGGACGTATTTTTTGGGAACAATCAAATCAACATGCTCCCAAAAGGTCAACATAAAACTGCGTTCATCTATCCATGGAGGACTTTTTCCTATAGAAAAATCCCATTTGGTTTGAAGAATTCTAGTGCAATTTTCCAACAGACTATGTCTTATGAATTTCTTGATATCAAACATATTGTGCAACCTTATTTGGATGAATTTCCAGCTCATTCATTGAGACAGGAATACCATCCAACACATTTGAGAGCTATCTTTATCAGATGTCATCACTACAATATACGCTTGAATCCCCACAAGTGTGTTTTTGGTGTGCAATCTGGTCGATTGCTAGGATTTTTCATTTCCAAGGAAGGCATTCGTGTTGATCCACCCAAGGTTGAGGCTATTCTAAATTTGCCTCCTCTCTCCAATCTCCCCCAACTCCAAAGTTTACAAGGGAAAGAAAAAATTCTATGTTGATTCATCTAGAACTACACCGAGTCAACTAAAGGTTTTACTGGACTGTTGAAAAATTGCATCTCATTTACTTGGGATGAAGTGGCTCAAAAGGCTTTTGATGCACTTAAACATGTGTTGATCCATACACCATTGTTGCATCCTCCCAATTATCATCAAGACTACTTTTTATACTTAGCTGCATTTGATGTCACTATTGGCATGGTTTTAGTTTAGGAATATGAATTGAACAAAGAGCATGTGATATATTAATTAAGCATAATTCTAACCAAAACTGAAGAAAAATATGCACGTGTGGAGAAATTGGCCTTGGCATTCATTCAAGTTTTCCAACATTTTCGTCACTACATTCTGTTGCAGAAAACTACCCTGATTTTTTATTGAAAACCCATGGTTTGTATTCTTACACGATACTTTCTAGGGGGAAGTATTCCAAATGGATAGTTATGCCGTAGGAATTTGATTTGGATTTCATAAAAATCTAAATCTAAGAAATCGCTAGTATTTTTTGAATTATGATGTGACTTTCCCCATACTAAGACGGAAATCATGGTAGAGGATTCTCTTCAAGAAATCTCTCTCTTTCTTATCATTACTTTAGACCCATGGTATGGAGATATCATCATTTATCTTCAGACCCATACATTTCAGCCAAAACTGAGTCGAACTGATCGTTGTCGTATCCGATACCAATCCTAGCAATACAATATTGTTGGTGATACACTTTATCATTGTGGTGTCGATTTGATCTTCAGAGAATGCTTAACTCATGAGAAAGTCGAAAAGGCATTAAATGACTGTCATTCTGGAGCTTGTGGTGGCCATATGTAAGGGTTTTCCTCTGCCCAAAAGATCCTGCGTGTGGGGTATTTCTGGCCTTCTATGTTCAAAGACTATATAATTGCGGTCTAGAAATGAAAAAATTGTCAGATATATGATCGAAAAATGTGTGCACAACTAGCTCCTCTTCACCCAATCATTTTTTTCAGTCCTTTCACTAAATACGACAACGATTTCCTTACATGTAACCCTCACTCGATCGGGGGCATGGTTACATTATCCTTGTGGTAGATTATTTTACAAAATGGTTTGAGGCGATGCTTGGATATAAGGATGATGGTGAAAAAACATCCATTTTCATATTCAATCATGTGATTTCTAGGTTTTGAGTTCCACAAGCCATCCTCACAAACCATGGTAGCCATTTTCGAAAATTTATAATGACCAATCTTACTGTGAAGCTAGGCCTGCATCATGAAAATTCTACTCCATATTACCCACAGGAGAATGGCCAAGTATAAGCCATTAACAAGGTTTTAACCACCATGATTAAATAGATGATCTGGATTCATTAACGAGATTGGCATCTAATGTTTTTTCTAGCCTTGTGGGCATATCGTACCACGACAAAAACTTCGACTAGTTTTACTCCCTTCCAGCGCATTTACAATATGGAATAAGTTTTACCTATTGAATGTGAATTGCCATTTTTAAACTAGAAATTGAACTTTTAATAGCCACTTTTACTGAGTAAGAATTCTTCTTGTACTTAGCATGGCTTGATGAGACTCGTCGTGATGCTGCATTAGTTACCAAGGCCCAAAAGAAATGAGTTAAGGCACAATATTATCAAAATGTAAAGCCTCGTTCATATTCAAAAGGGAATTTAGTCTTTGCCTATGATCAAGAGTGCGATAAGTTAGGCATTGGTAAATTTGAGCCCATATGGCATGGCCCTTATGTTTTAAAATGTGCATTGGAAAAAGGGGCCTATGAGCTATTTGATTGTGACGTAATTACTTTAAGAAAGCCTAGAAATGGTATTTACCTAAAGAAATATTATTCTTAGATTTCTCAGTGAAGAATTTGTATATTTTTGTACCATATTTTATTTCTGGAAAAATTTTAGCAACTTTTTATTATTTTCTACTACTTCTCCTGCTTATATTGTGTTAGACTAGATTTGCAGATGCTGACGAAACCTCAAAATTACATTGGCTTTATTGATGGCGTTAGTCATAGTACTCGAAATTTATCTTCCGCAACCTGGGTCATTTATTCACCCACAGATGAGTTAGTTTCTATTCATGGGATATGCCTTAGTTGAAGAACAAATAACATTGCAGAGTATAGTGCAATTATTGATCTATTATCTGATTTCATTTCACTTGGCATTCGTAGATTGATCGTTAGGTTAGATTCAAAACTCAAAGTATTACATTTGAATGATGTCTATTCATTAGAAGTGCTTCAATGTTAAGAATGTTTATGTAGGTTCATTTCTTGGAAAGACAGTTTAATTATATCGAGAATCAACACATTCTGAGATATTTAAACACATTAATTGATGCATTAGCTAATTATGTTTTAAATTGGAATTTTTAGAACATTTGTAAAAAATCAAAAAACAATATTCATCCATATAGTACAATATAGACTGAAATAGAAATAGTAGCATTCACTATTTAAATGTTTGTAAAAAGTGTGGGTTTTACAAAAATGTCATCCAAAGACTTGAAGCCCTGTGACCTTTATTATCCATACATGTCGATACATCATCAAAAAGAAAAAATCTAGCCCTAAGACTAGCAGCTATGCATGATGAGCATGGCAACAAACAATAGTGTGTGTTGCTCGTCGTAGCAAGCGACTAATAGGTAGGGGAAGCCCCAGAGTGTGCATCTCATAGAGGAGAGATGATTCATCTATCCCGTCATCTGGGAGGTCCAAGGTCAACCTCTCAAGGTTGTGCTCCAGCTCAGTCAATGCCTCTGCTGCACCTGAGTTTTTCACTGCAAGAGCTACTAGTTTCTCAACATGTCTGTCATATATGTGTAACCCTATTGGTCTCACCAAGCCCATGTCTACATGATCATTTCACATAGTTAGTTTTAGATGCCAAAAAACAACAAAAAATTAAAAAATTCAAAAGCAACCAAAGTGTGAATTTTCTACCTAGATCTTTCCCCACTGCATCCCAGCTGTTAGGGGAATATCTGGATCACCTGTGTATTCCATGCCTGGGTATGGAAAATATTCAATCATGATCATTTTATTTTCTAGCCACCCGAAGAAATCAGGAGTATAGAAGATCATTGGCCCTTCGCTACCTCTGTGGCATGCCATCATTATGACCCTCTTCAACATGCAAGGGTCCCGAGGTCCTCCTCTCTCTATAGCTACCTATGGAACTAGAAGAGGGATTCGCTCTAGAGCAAATGAGATGACAAAGGCACTATACCCAAAATTATTGAGCTTGCTGGTTTTGACTCTAGTTAGTTTACCTTTCAGATGGGAAACTATTGTCTTGCACCTGTTGAATATTGTACGTTGCAAAAATTCTATGGCGGTTTGCATCTAAGACTTTGTAAGAAAGTGAAGAGTTCTAATTTTGCAGAGTTGTGAAATATTGACCCAATATCTCTCAAAGGAATCCTCTCTATGGTTTTGATATCAATTCTCCCATCCTTGATAGCAGCTCCTCGGAAGAAATGTTGTATTAGATAGCTCGCATTCGTTTCACCACCTCACCTATGTCCATACAGAGAAATTTCCACCCCATAGTGTTGGAGCCCAAATAAGAAGTAAATGCCATCAACATCGATAATGAGCCTATGATCTCCAATTATCAAGCATCCTTCCTGTACATTCCACTTGCTTACCATCCACTCCAGCAAGTCTAATTGGGCCTTCATGCCTGGAATAATGAAAAAATTATACAGGCCACAATTTTTTAATGTATTTAATGTTCTCTCCATAGTTCAAAGCAACTATGTATTATTCTTCATGTTCACTCTCTCTCCACTCCATTTTTGTAGCTCAAAACCCTGCAAACAAACATGGGGGATCATTAGAAATGATTGTGGTAAAATCTTGCTACAAATTTGGGCATTTTCTATTAAATTTTTTGTCCTTGGTGTTGTGCACAATTGCTTGAGTGAAATAGTGGAGATATGCATAGTTCTAGGCCTAGAAACTATGCACATCCCGATTTTTAATGTAAAAAACTTAGTCAATGTGCACAAGCCCGATAAGGGTGAACTGCGCACATCAAGTGTGCTTTTCTAATTTGAAACCAGCCCCAAAAAACCTAAATATGTGGTCAAAATGTAAAATAAAAACCATGAAAATGAAGATATCAGAGTGATGATTTACCTGGAGAAGACAAATCGTGATTTCGTCCAACGATTTGCCCAGAATCTACCTCTGAAGTTCTTGGTGAAAAATGAACTCTATCACTCTCAAAGGGTAAAAAGCACAAATGGTAAAAAGTTTTTACTTTTGTGGGTTTTTATAAGTTTCCAGGCCTATTAAAATATTATTTTTTTGTATATTAGTCTTTGAAATCCAAATTTATAATGTTTTTGACTATATTTTTTAGCAGTGGTGATGATTTTTGAGTTTAAGTGTGCAGATCATAGGTTATTTACAAAAGCAAATATTTTTGCATTGAGTATACTTTTTTCACTTTTTCGAACTTGTTAAAACTTACAAAAAAGTGAAACAAGGAGTTCTCTTTATACCCCATTCAGACTCCCTAAACATGAAAATATCGTTGAGTACTTGATTTTTCGAACTCATAAAAGTAAATTAACAATCATCTATTCAATATAAGTTTACCACTTTTATGGACTGAACTAGACTATTTACGAGAAAGGTATACATTGACTAATCATGGTCAATAGAGTTCTCTCCATCATTATTTTACCCCTTTTTGGGCTTGAGAGACTCAATTTATGAAAAAGGACACTATGGATTTTACTAATGGTTTTCTCCTGACTCCTTCAAACAGAAAAACATTGATCTTTACTTTCTTCAGACTCATTAAAATTTACTTTGGAAGAGCTAAGTGAGTTTTATTTTTGTGTCCTTTCAAACTCTTTAAACATGAAAATGACATCAAGTTACCCCTTCACTGGACTCATAAAAATTAAACATTACAAAACTCGTTAAGCATGAAGAGACCGAACCACTCCTTCCTAGGGTCCGTTAAAATTACTTTGAAGGACTCATCTGAAGGATGAGCTTACAAGACAAGTATACGTTATCCTCCTCAAGCTTGTAATAAATAAAGAGCTAGTTTCCAGTAATGGTGGGGGGAAAGTGAGAAATAACCTTTGTTTTTGTATTGTAAAAGGTAGTATGTCATTATTGAACATGACACTCTGTTAATTTTTATGTTTGCTTTGGGAAATCCATTTGCCTCTCAGTTGACCATACCTCATTGAAATTCTTCAGTTTATTTGGGTATTGTTTTTGAGTCAAATGCTGCCAAGTTAGAATGTCCTATCTATGATATGTTTAAGATAAGTCCAACCTCAATTAAATAACTTCGTAATTCATAGCCTTCAATCATGTCAATTATCCTTGAGTCAGTCCTCGATTACTCCAAACTGTTGTTCTTCAAAAATTTACATGAGTTTCTTTTCGTAGGTCCTCCTACAATAGGTCACTTCCTATCAAATTCAACTCACTATCTAGGAAGTTGATCTAGAAACCTTCAGCACCTTGGAGCCTGCATGCCTTAATGGTATGTTTTTCACCTTTGACGATAGGTACTCATCATTGACCTTTGATCGTATCCTTCTATGAGTGTTCGAATAGATTACCTACCTTCGTTTGAGCCTCTACGATGTTGGTGGGGTGGTTGGCGAGAATTATTTGAAGGCTCCATTGCTCGATCGAGCTCCAATAATATTAGTTGAGCTACTCTCAAACTCTCGGTCGAGGTCCCGTAGTCTGTGCAAACGGCACGCATAAACTACAGGATATATAGATATTATATTATATATATATATATATATATATATATATATATATATATATATATATATATATATATATATTATATATATATATATATATATATTATTATATTATATATATTATATATATATATATATGTATATATATATATATATATATATATATATATATATATATATATATAATATAGATATATATATATATATATTATATATATATTATATATATATATATATTAATTATTATATATATTATATATATATTATATATATATATAGTTGCTTGATCGATCCTTAAATCTTGATTGAGCATTATAGCTTAATCAAGGGTTAGTTTTTAACCTTCGATTGAGCTTTTGTTTTAGCACCTAAGGAGCTTGATCAAGCACTCAAAAAATACTCGATCGAGCGCTTAAATGGCTCAATCAAGCCATTATTTTTTCCACCCAAATGCAACCTCTTTCACTGAAAAGAGTAACCCAGCTCCATGATTTCGCCCATATATCCTACCCAAAGAAATTAATTAAATATTTACTTTAAATCCATTGGTAATGGAAGGACAGAATTATTCTAAATTAAATGTATCATGACCAAATATGAATCACCCACGACCTAAAGGTAATTAATACCTCTATCAAAGGCCCTGAATGCCCCTTGGTTATTGTTCCTCTTCCTATGTTGCCTTTGATATTAAATATATGAATCTTAAAAGTTATAGTTCATGAATCCAACCCATTGTTAGACGTTGTGGCTTGACATGCCCCATCAAAATATCCCTAATTTGAAGACTTGTCCACTTGTACCTTTGATATAAATTTATGTGATTAACCTCACCAATAACCTTATAATGTACAGATAAATAATTAACCTAAGAAATAACCTTAAAGGAAGAATCATCTTCTCTTCAAACAAAATATAGTTTCTAGCTATCCATGTACCCAATATAACTAAGAATGGGATTTCCCTCAAACACTTTAGATCTTGGTAAGTAAATCAAACATCAAGACATTCATATAATGATTCAAATTCCAAATGTTATAGTTATCTAAAATCTCTTCAAACTCAGCCCACCCTTTATAATAAAAATTACAATTCAAGAACAAAATGTGAATTTTTTTCCCAATACATCTGTAAAGTAAATATATACTTGGACCTACAATAGTTTTATCTAGAGGGCTTTAAATGTTAAAACTTTATTTTCAATATGATCCACATAAAAACTTACACGAAGGGGCCTTAACTTTCCAAAATTATTACTACCACCAATTCTTATCACCAATTTTTGGCTCAAAAATAGTTAAGGATTTAAGATTAGTGGCATAATTTCCCTCGACTACATTTAGAACCCGAATTAATTCATCTATGGAATTGTTCAATCTTATAAGTGTCTTCTTGAGTTTTGTTAAAAATTGATCCCACCTTTCAACCCAATTTCCTGCTAGTCTGGCATTGACTACTTTTCTCTAACCTTGATACCATAGGGATGTGTCATCTAGGTTGTCCATCAAATTAAGTGTACATCTACTAATTACTTGTAGGTATTGTATGATTTCCTCAAGGAGGAATATGTATCTACGACACCCCATTATTACATCTACCCCACTCTAACTTGTGATAAATGTCCCATTACCTTTGTGAAATAAGAAACTATGATAAATCTAATATTATATCTTGATATTTGAATTAATATGTAATAAATTCCAGTTAATTATGTTATGGCATCATATTGCGAGTGTCAACATAGATGAGTCATTATTGCAACAAAATAAATTGGATGATTCAAAAACATTGTCTAAGTAATATAAATACTTAAATAATGAATATGTTGACATAATTGACAAGGAACAAAGTAGAACTGATATGGGTTATGATACTATAAGTGGGAAAACAATGAGGGAATTGCAAGGAATTGCTTTTCCAAAACCTTGCCATGAAATTTGAATTTGAATATGATAATTTTCCCTCTTGCCTAAGAACTAATTGATGATGAATGACTAGGTATTTGGAACAATCACCCTCATAAATATGGAAGTTGGAGTGGTAGTTGCAATAATGCTTCAATATTTAATGAAAGGAATGGGTTGAGTACATTCCCTGGATTTTGAACTGCACCCATGAATTTTCTAGGAGACAAAATTAAATGTGGGACTATACAACATCAAACTACATTGATTATGGAAATATATGGAAGGAGGTAGAGACCTGTTAGACTCCGTCTCATGTCAGAGATTGATTCTTCTTCAAAACAGGGTTTTGAAGAAGAAATCATTTAATGTGTTGTTTTAGATTATGTAATTTATCTTTAGCTCTTCAACTGGCAGTGACTTCAAAGCTCCTATCTGCACAAGAACAATTCAGAATATCATTAGCAATCAGAGGCAAAAGGCTATTTGGAGAGGTCTCACTAGAAATCCCAAACAAACTTCACAGCAAAGTATCATTCAAGCACATGAGAACTTGCGCTTGGGTTCTATTTTTTGTTAATAAAGGTGAGCTCTTAGATGCTGGAATTAATCACAGCCCTAGTTCTTATTTAAATAACCCATCACAGGAACGAGCTCGATACAAGTATAATGTTGACAAAAATATGACATTACTGAAGTTTGTGGATGCTGAGTGGGGTCCAGTTAGAAGTTTTAATTGGTTTGCAACACATGGAACTTCAATGGGGCGAACAAATTCTCTAATTAGTGGTGACAACAAAGGAACTGCAGCACGATTGATGAAGGACTAGTATGAACACAACAGTGTTGATCCACCTTTTGCTGAGACTCAAATGCATGGTTTTTCTTACTATACAAGTCCATGGAGACAACTTTATAGAAGAGTTTCAAACTTAATTCCACATGCAGATGATTGAGGTATACCATAAATTTGCTTGTGAACAAGCAACTATGCCTATTGTAGTTGGCCGCAAATCGAGAGCAGAGACATTTGCTGGTGCTCTTCGCACCTATACCATAAAAGCAATGATGGGTGATTGCAAGGTTTTGCAAGCTGGAACTAGTCACAATCTTGGGCAAAAATTTTCTCGTGTATTTGGTACTCAGTTCGCTGATGAAAATGGACAGCGACAATATGTATGGCAAACTTCTTGGGCAGTAAGCACACGCATGGTGGGTGGCATTATTATGACTCATGGCGATGATACAGGCTTGATCCTTCCACCAAGGATGGCTCCAATTCAGGTAGTTATTATTCCAATATGGAAGACGGCCGATGAGAAAGGTGTGATCTTGGAGGTAGCATCTAACTTAGAGAAGGTACTTAAGGTTGTTGGCATCAGGGTCAAAATGGATGTTGAAGATGAGCAGTATTAACTTAATTGTCCCTATCATATACTTGTGTACAAGCATAGCCTGCGCTCCTACAGGGACTTACCCTTTAGAGTTTCGGAATTGGGTACTGTATATAGATATGAGATGTCAGGAAGCTTACATGGTCTTTTCCGTGTAGGGGTTTCATCCAGGATGATGCACATGTCTTCTGTTTGCCCATCCAGATCAAGGAAGAAATAAGAAGTGTTTTAGATCCGACAGAAGCAATCTTGTCTTAGTTTGATTTTAAAAATTATGAAATAAACCTATCGACAAAACCTAAAAAGGCAGTGGACAGTGATGTTATTTGGGAGAAAGCAACCCATGCTTTAAAAGATGCACTTGGAAGACAGTTCAGGTTGATTTTAATTTGCCTCAGCGATTTGATCTATTTTATATTGATTCAAATTCAGAGAAAAAACGGCCCATCATGATTCACAGGGCCATCCTAGGATCTCTTGAAAGGTTCTTTGGCATATTGATAGAGCATTATGCTGGTGACTTTTCTTTGTGGCTTTCTCCAGTGCAAGCCCGTATTGTAACCTGTAACAGACACTCAGGTTCAATATCGTCGAAAGGTAGTGGCAAAGATGAAAGAGAAAAATATTAGAACAGAATTATCATTTGGTGAGCGTCTTAGCAAACTAATTTGAAATTCAGAAACACAGAAGATACCTTTGATGGCAGTTGTCAAAGTGCCATGGGAAGGAGTCCAATCAGCCTATAGGAGGGTCGAATATATTGTTTTTCACCAGCATTAGGAGGGCTGAGCTATTTATCATTCAGAGTACAAGTTCCAAGAAGATTTTCTACGACCATCAGTTGATATTGAAGTCATTGTGTCCAGTAGTTGAGGAGCTTGCAGTGGTTGATATTAAATATATGTTGATTGTCATTTTCAGATCCAAGGATGTGCAAATAAGAAGCCTGTTTCTGGTTTATTTATGCTCAGAATTTGAAGGTATCATGGCCGCATTGATTAGGGAGTCGTAGAGATTAAAGAGTTGGAGCATTGAGGTATGGTTTCTCATTGTACCCAAGGTTGTTTCATGCATTTTTCAGAGAATATTAAGGCTGAACCAAGTGCCAGAGAAAGCTCTATCTTTGTTCTGGAGGAGTTGGTTGCGCAGTGGGTTTTTCCTCAATAATAATATATGGTACCTATAACTTGGCAATGATTTCAGGATATATCTTTAGTGCAAGCTCCACATTATTGGTGGACGTACTTACAGTTGGTGATGAAGGAATTGATTCTAGAGGAAGGAAGCCAAAATTCAGCTCTTCAAAAGATATTAACAAGACCTCTGAAAGCAGTCTTTCAGTACCTTCATGTCCACAAGAATTTCAAAAGACAAGTTCTTCAAAATCAATTGAGATGATTAATTCATGGAATCGAGTGTTACAATCTTCAACTCATACATCGAAGTCTCTATTACCATTCCCAGAATGGAATATCGATTTTTCTGAGTTGAAAATGGGTGTCCGTGTTGGTATTGGTTCCTTTGGAGAAGTTTTTCGAGGCATATGGAGAGGAACAGAAGTTGCAATTAAGGTCTTGCTTGAGCAAGATTTGACTGAGGAGAATATGGAAGACTTCTGCAATGAAATATCATTGCTAAGCCGCACGTGACATCCAAATGTCATCTTATTTCTTGGAGCCTGTACAAAGCTGCCTCATCTTTCAATGGTCACAGAATATATGGAAATGGGTTCTCTGTCTCACTTGATCCATACGAGTGGCCAAGGAAAGAAGCTCAGTTGGCGAAGAAGATTGAAGATGCTTCGTGATATTTGCAGGGGGATGAAGACCGCATGGCTGGCCAGTTGTCAACATGGGAGGATTGTGTCATCAATGGGAGCCTACATAACAGAAAAATAAGATTCAATCTTCTATTAATAGCTTCAGTTAAATCTCCAAGTGGATCTACGCCCCAGTTGATATCTTTAAGTGGCCATCAGAGGATTTTAAACCGCATTGAGTTGTTTATACATAAGTCGTTGTTTTATAGAACCTTCTGCATATGAATTAAATATATCAGTAACGTGGCAATCGTTGCAAAGTGGCATTCAAAGGTGCGATTACCTATTTCTATCATCAGCCAGTTTTCATGGGCCATTCGAACTCTTCACGCTGGAATAATGGAAGACTGTTCTATCTTTTGGAGAAGATGGAGGATCCTTTTCTATTTTCATGGATTTAGTTGAAACAGCGCCCCTGTTTTGGGGGTCGATTTGTTGTTTTTTGTTTTTTTAATTGATTTAATGTATAAAATAATTTATTTATTTTTTTTTAGCTAGAGAAAAAAGAGAGTCAGGGGAGATTTTCTGAGTGCTGGAGGAGAACTGAGCTCCATTGTACAGTCTTTGACAGGGATTTTTAATGAAAATTTCACAGCTCTGATTTCTAAGATTGATGTGGTATGTTAATTTAGCATAAGTTTTCCCTTTGTCTCATATGTAAACTGTTATGTTTCATTCACCTCATGATCATTTCTAATTGAGCAAATGAAGTGTTTAGGTAGAATTCATAGTATTATATGCTCTGCCTATAAGTTTGTTCAATTCAATGTTTTCTTCTATTTGAAAAGGATTCAGTTCTATGCCCTTGTCAGCTCCTCACCAGTCTTGCCATCCAATTTAAAATCTAGATTTGATGCTAAATTCCTTGCCTACCTTGCCTCAGTCGTCAACCTGTGTTGTTCATTATATTTCTCTGTTTGAAGCTGTGATTTTGCCCAAGCAGCCCAGAAAAACCCTGTCATTTTATTAAAAACCCCTTTTATCAGTTTACTAGCCTAATATCTGTGTTACCTTGTGGGTCATCTCGCCATTGAAGATTTTACTGAGATTGACCGGAGAGAGCCTTCTCATACCCCGTAGGGCTAGCTACGAGGTGAAATGGTTTGATGTAGCCTTGAGATTTGTCTATCTCAGCCTAGGTGAAATTTCAAGTGCTAACAAGACCTATGAAAGAAAAGCATGTGAGACATCCATTTACATAGGAATCATTCCTTTAGACAATGAGAATGTTACACACCATTTTGTCACACTGAGGAAAAATACCCTAATAATGGATATCTTGCTATCCGATTGACCCTTCTCAGCAATCCCCTACAAAGTTGGAGTAAATACCATTTTGAGAAGTACAAAAATCATGGATTACATTGCTTAAAATCCCTAATTTCAAGCAGTGTTTCACTTTACCTATGAAGAAATTGTGCAATCGTAGGTTCATTCGTTGTCCCCTGCGCAGTGTGTTGCAATTCTCTCCACTAAAAAGTGTGATAGCCTTTCTAACTAAGTGAAAATAAAAATTAAAGTCTAGTGTACAAATTAACATGTAGATTCTAAACTACTTATGAAATTTACTAAATCACAAGACTAGAAGCTAATCTATTGATTTGTGGAAGAAAATTCATGATTGAGAACACAAATCACTAACATGCAAAAGGAAACATCACACATAAACGTAGATTTACCTAGGGGAAAAAACTGCTCAAAACCCCTTACTATTTATATTGCATTAATCAAAGGATCTAGATGAATACAATATGCTTGCTCAAGCTTGAGAAAAACATGCACTTGTATCTTCTATCCTCTGCTTGACTGGCTGAACCTGACTAATACTTAGCCAATATCCTCCACAAGCATGTACCCTAGGTTTTGGATTACCTCCCAAGATACCAAACGCATCACTCTATCTTAGTGAGGGAGGTACTTCCAAGGCTAGGAAGTAACTCGTCATCATTGTCACTATTGGTGATACTACCCCAACAATTACCGCTCACAACTGTAACATACCTTGAAGCATAAACTATGCCCTTATCGGAAGTATCACTACCATTGGAAGCCTCATGCTTCTCCTTCTCCTAAAATTCTTCCAGGCCATTCTACAGTTCCTTCTTGCCAAATATAGAAGCATCCTTGCTCCCCATTGACCACGCACTCTTCTTGGGTTTCACATTCTCCCTATGAACCTATAAACCTCCGCCAAAACTTGACTCCCTCTACACCTCTAAACCTCTAGAACCTAGACATTATCCTTCTTTTCCTTCTCATGATCTATAGGCTTTCCTGTTAACCTTTATATACCATGTTCCCTAACCTTAATGACCACTCCACAAGAGTTAGAGCCTTTGGGCCTGAGCTTCTGTAGGGAATGGGTCCCCTAAGGTCATTTTTGGGGTTAAGAGCCCAAGTTTCAGTATAAAGAATGTAAATTCTCTGCATTTTGTGACCACGGAGCATGAAGATGTAAAGAGTCATCAAGGGTTTCTGCCCTTACTTTATGTAAGTCATGTTGACTTTAAGAGATCCACCCATGGTCTGCGGACCATGGGATTGTATAAAAGGAGAGTCTTAGAGGAGTCTGAGGTAATTTAGTCATAGTATGTGGAGACATTGGTGGATGTAATGGGTCTGTGAGAGCTAAGAGCAAAGAGTCTTAGTGTAGGAAAGAGGCTTTGCAGCTGTGTGTGCAGAGGCCCAGGGTAGAAGTTCGCAGTTGAGTGCGCAGACCCCTGCAGCTGTGTGCAAAGGGAAGTTAGAGTCTGTAAAGAAGATCTAAAGCATCAATAAAGAGAATTATTCTTGAATTATTTGTGTATTATCTATTTTACTTATGTCATAAATTCATGCGATTATGTTATGATGAATAGTGGACTTATGTTTTAATGTTGTATTGATGCATGAATCCCTATGTTTTGCTTTGTTATATGAACGCACATAAGAAGATATGTTTACGTGAAGATCATCTTAGTGCATGTTGAAGTTATTAGATACTAAAGCTAATTTGGGTAAATACAGAAGTAAGAGTAATTACAAAGGTGTGTAAGTGTCTGATTCACCTAGCTAGGGTACACAAAGGATAGTCGTAGACCTTCGCGGAGGTTTAGAAGCTGAATAAGAGAATTATATCAATAATCCCTAAAAGTCTTATCGATCTATGTGAAGAAAGGTTTAGAGTATAAAAAGACATCACTACCATCTCTAGGTGCAGAAACTTGGTTCCTTCATCCCCCCATACTTCTTCGAGTGAGATTTCATTCTGCGCTCTGCAGATTAATGCTGAAAGGGCCAGTAGCGTAGGGATTTTCTTTGATAATTAACATTGAACCTAGGTCAGGGCCCATCAAGCTAACAAATGGTTCCGTTTTTGAGACTGGGATCTGCATAAAGGGATGTGTGATGTCACATAACTACAATCCAACTAAGAAGGAAATTGGGGACTGGTTGGATAGAAAGATCCACAATTTCGCGGTGCAAGAAAACAGGAACTTGCGATTGACAAAAGAACAGTGGTTGGACAGATATCTGTACACAGAGATACATAGGATCTTCTTTTTGTTCCTTCCCTATTGAATTATACGAGTGGATCGATAAATTGGAAGACAGCTAAGGAAGGTGGAGGCTTGATGGTCTAATAGTGTGTACCCTAGAGTTAGTGTGGAGATTGGAAGCCTTGAAAGACAAGATCACACATGTTGTTGATCATTGGCTCAATTGTATCATAGGAGGATTCGTGACAGAGTTCACGGTCAACCTTCAGTCAGCTACATCAAAGTAGATCACCACTTATTCAAAGGGTATCAAGGTAAGTATTTAAGGTCTTTAAATACTTCGATTAAGATGCTCTTCTGTGAAAAGCGGGTTATGCAGCTACCTTGATGTTTTGGGCTACGTGAAGTGGAAATATCTTCAGGGACAGAGGGAAAAGAGGCCTTGAATAGAACCTGCTAATTGGACCTCCCCTGAGTGCCGAAGAGGAAGCAGCACAAGCTTCTCCGCAGAGCATAGTTCAATTAATAAGACAAGGGTTCCCGTGAATACCCCATCCACCCACACCACCTCCATCTTCACCTCTGTTGCATACACCTTCGCCCACACCACCACCACCTCTGCCACCATTCAATATGGCGAATTCAGTAAAATTTCCTATGTTCAAGGTGGCAGGAACATAGGACCCGATCAGTTTTGGTTTGTCGCAAGGGCCATATGGGAGGCTCAAGGAATAATAGATGATAAAATGAAAAAAGTGACATCGGTCACTGCTTTACAAGAGCACGCACTGACATGGTACATTAAGTATTGCATTGATAACCTCATAGCTACATTAGTAGACATTCAGATCACGCTAAATAGGGAGTTCAGTAAGCCTAAGTCTGAAGCTCAATCAATTGTAGGATTCAACGAGATTATGATGAAGCCTGGCGAGACACCATGGGATTTGGATGTTAGGTCCCTATAATACTAGTGATTACCCCATTACTATTTTAGTTGTATCCCTTATTAATATTGTTGATCCCCTATTGTCCCCATATTTTTATTACTGTGCCCCATAGAATCCCTCTATTGTTATTTTTGTGGCTTTATATTATTATTGTTAGGTCGGCTGGGTTATATTGTGACTCCATAGACTCCTATATATAGAAAGGAGG
>APFE031638272.1:76920-96303 GCA_000404065.3 Pinus taeda
TTTCTCTGCTCTAGTAGTATTGGTGCACAAGAAGGATGGATCATGGCACATGTGTCTGGATTATAGGGAGCTCAAAAATCTCACTATTAAAGATAAGTTTCCCATTCCTGTCATTAATGAATTATTGGATGAATTGCATGGATCAATTTACTTCACCAAGTTGGATCTTCGTTCAGGATATCATCAAACCAGAATGAAGAATGAAGACATTCCGAAAATAGCATTTAGAACTCATGAGGGTCATTATGAATTTTTGGTCATGCCTTTTGGCCTTACCAATGCACCTTATACATTTCAAGTTTTGGTGAATTCCATTTTCAAACCCTTCCTTAGAAAATTTTTGTTAGTATTTTTTGATGATATACTAATCTACAGCAAGTCATGGAAGGATCATGCTAAACATGTTGACAGGATGCTACAACTATTGGAGGAGAAACAATTATATGCAAAAAGATCCAAATGTTTCTTTGGAGTACTAGAGGTGGAATGTCTGGGTCATATTGTATCTCATGAAGGAGTTAAGGTAGTGTTGATGCCTCGAAAATCGCTGCAACAACATTGGGGGATAACCACCCGGTCCGGACCTTGGTACAACTCCTTTTCCGTTTGGGATGGTGGCTCCGACTGGATATAACGGGACCAGTTTCCCGATAATGAATAAAAGGGGTGGATGAGTGATGAGTTGTTTGTTCTAATGATAGGCGGATAGCTTATTCTATCAACAAAAATATGAAAAATAATACTAATCCCGGGAACAACTTATTCATTTGAAATGCAACGTTTAATAATCCTTGTCTATTGATAGGCATGTAGATGACTCTGTAAAATAGACATGGATATTCATTCAAATATTACTTCGTCTAAATAGTTAAACAAAGCGATTAACACAAGATTACTGCATTTACCATTTATATCATCGATACATATATGATTGAAAGAAAAGCATGCTATAGACAGCCAATAGTGGGATGCATAAAGAATGCTGTTAAAACACATATATATAAGTGATAATAGCAAGAGCGATCAAATGACAATTCATATAACAAGAATGAGTACAGACATAGATAATAGTACCATATGAGTTGCTAATCAATCCCAATATCAATTGCTATTTGAGATTCTTCCTTCAACGCAGAAATGTTTTCAAACAAAGACAGTAGTGCACATTTGTATAAAAACTTTCCTTATCAAAATCAGAATAATTGGTCCAGTTTCATAAAAGAATATCCCTGAAGTACAATAGTGCAACTTCAGGGTTTAAGTCATATGCAAAACTTTACGACCCTTTCTAAATGCATGAAAGGGTCTATAAATACTACTAAGCTAAAAAAAATCTATGAAACAAAATCCTACTAAATTGGCATCAATTAAAACTATCTATCTTCTTGGGGGCGATCTGGCAGTTGGTGATGTGAATCATGACTCAGGTTGTTTGCCTTTAAACCTGAGCTGGCTTATCGCAAGCATCGGCTCCACTTCGGGTGGTCGGTTGAGGCATAGGCTGAGTTGGGCAGCGAAGGTGGCATCCTGAATATCGGGTATGATATACCCGATCGCATCTGTGAGGCATTTGAGGGTGGCTCTCTGACTGTGCGGCTTCACTAAGAAGAACCAATAGGCATCCCATGTCAAACTGTTGATTCCCGCAATTAACCTTCCATTTTTCTCCAGCTCTGGGTAGCATGAATGCTCCAACATCTTTGTTGTTGTTAATTGGCCTAGAGTACATTAAGAAATCATGTTAGACAAGTAAAAAGTATTATTTACCAATTCAACCAAATTATTAGTGGTTGCCTTGCATCTTAAAATCGCTCTTTCTGCCTTCATTAACTGAGATTGCCATTCTGTGAATAATATTTCTTTGTGTGATTCCAGAATTCTTGGTAGGTTAGCTGCGTGTCCCTGATCGAAATCTTTCCATTCCAGAAAATTTGTCAATGTTTCTTCGGCTTGATCCAAATTTGTCCTTTCCTTTTCTACTTTTTTCACTTATGGATGCCACTAAGTCGCACAATGGCTCAGCCTGGGTGATTTGCTAACACAAGAGCTTCATTTGATTTATCAATGCTTTGTTTAATTGAAACGCCTCTGCTTTAAACTCATCTACCTGCGGGAGCTTTTTCGTTTGCTCAATTTGAGCTGATAATTGAGCGATTTGCTCATATTTAGATTTTAGCATTTCCTCAGTTGATGTTTTTAGTTGCACCAATGCTGCCGATAGCTCCTTTTGCTTTTGGACTGCGCTATCGTCAATCCTCTGTTTTTCTTCATGCAATTGCTTAGTCAGCTGATTGTTATTTTGTTGCTGTACTAGCAATTGCTGTTCTGCCTGCTCTGCCTTCTGCTGCGCTTCCGATAATTGAGCCTGTAGCAAAAATATGTCTTGATCTTTTTCCTTTAATAGACTGCTCACCTCCGATGCTTTATCTATTGTCGCTGCCAAATAAGCTCCAGCATATTGCGATAGCTTTGTCAAGTCATCGGAGGGGTCAAATTCTTCTTTCCATACCACGTTGCCCGTTACTGTTAGTTCAGGGAATAAAGAAGGTTGATCAGTCCTTCTCCTCTTCCTTTGTCGTTTCACTACAACTTTATGCTTAGGGCTATAGTAGACATCCAAGGGAGGAATCTCTTCTATCTGCAAAATGATTTCGCCCGATGGATCCTTTGGAATTATTTCCGCTTCCTTTAATTTGGGTGGGTCGTTGGTTTCACCTGAAACCTGCTTTGATTTCGCTTCCTGTGTGTCACCCTCTTTTGAAATTTCATCATCCTTAGAGCATTCTAGATTGCCAATAATCGAATTAAATTGTTGCCATTCCTGGAGCAATTTCGGGTCAATCTGTGTGTCTTCATTTACTTTTGAACTGCTCTGTTCTTGAATTTTCGCCTGGGTCTCTTCCTGTCTCTGCAAGTTTGCCTGGGTTTCTTCTTGTCTCTGCTCAGGCTTGCTTGATTCTGTTGTTGGAGTAGTCACTAATAGGTCTAGAGGCAGAGTTTGCAACCTCTGCTCTCTAAGTCTGTTAAATTCGACCAGCCCCTCATCGTTGTATGCAAGTATGGTGAGCGATTTAACTTGATATAGCGACTCGGCCGATGCGAACAAGTCTTCAAATCTATCTTCTTTATGCTCGAACTTGGCCAATTTGGCCTGGTCGAGTGCATTGTAGGCGACTTTTTTTGGATCGAATCGCATGCTCGGTAGGGTTGTCAGGGTCAGTGAATTTATTTTCTCAGCTTCTTTCTCTGCATGTTTGAGATCATGCAGAGTGTAGATACCAATTCGCAAAGGAAAAGAGGACCAGATGTGTTTCTTTGCTTTCTTCAGAGTTTGTGTAACCCCATCAGCGTTGATTTGATAGTCTATTTCCCTGGCCAGTAGTTTATCAGGGATGTATAGAGGAAGAACGTGGGGCTTGGCTTGATTGCAAAAAACTCTGATATAGGTGAACTTTTCCTCCCCAAACCAACTCCTATGGTAGTTAAATCCACCCCTGCTTGGTAGAAAATTTTAGGGGCAGGCTTATTAAAAATGGAATAATGAATAGGCAACATGAAACCGTTGCAGATTTGATACAAATGGTGTTTGTAATTGGTCTTCCACAAATTTTGATGGTATATGTGGATGGGTGCAGGGTCTTGCGACGTCCACCTCCATCCGAGCACAGGAAATTCAGAATTAAAACACAAAACATCTAATACATAGGCACTGTAGTAAAATGGGGGAATGAACCTCTTAGTGACGCGAGAGTTGAATCTGAAATTAAGAATTGCAGTTACTAACTTGTCGGATAGTATATCTGCCCAATCCATTATTTCACCACTACATGCCGCCTCCATTAAGGGGACCATTTATATGGTAAAATTGGCAGAATCATGTAATCCCCATAGTCTGCACATTATAATCCCAACATAGCAATAAGGAGAGCATAGAGAATCGACCGAGTACTTACCCAAAGATTCGTGCTTGTGCTTCGCTGGATTTTGTCTCCAACCTCGAATGGGTTCGGACTCAGTCTCATTTTCAGCTCGGAATTTCTCCAGGAATGTCGTGTTATACTTCTTCTCTGCCTCCGGCAAATGATACATTTTCCTTAGATCCTCGGCTCGAAAAGAACCAAAAATTCTCCCATCTATGGTGTTGAAAGTTCTATCGGTAATTGGGATTTCTTGAATCTCCCATCTTACCACATCTGTATATGGGAGGATTTGCTCCCGGGCCGCTATTCGATGAAGAAAAGAATTGGCTAAATCACTGAGATTAGCCTCGGATTTGCTGGTGTTGTCGACAGATACTTGTATTGCTGTCACCCTCGGGTCTTCGGCTTCGATCAGATTATATGTGCCTTGCCAAGTAGCTCTGGTAAGTCCCAGGCATGTACTGTCCGATATGAGGCCTTTCTTCTTTTTGCCTGGATCAACAACAGGTTGCCCTGTGGCCGGCGAAGCGGAAGGCATTGTGGTCTTCTTGGACTTCTTCCCCATTCTGCTCAAATCTGTTTCTGCAGGAGAATTCTGCACAGAGACGACGATGGGCGTAATACAGGAAATAATAACATAAATCGAATAGACTGAGATATATATGTATTGATAAATTCATGGCGAACAATTGACTTAAGGTGGCCTCGAATAAAATCTGTAAACAGATCGCAGGCTTACCGTTTCATTAAATGGCCGTTAAGGCCTGTCAATCTTATTAATGCCAGTCAATTTTATTAATGGCCGAATGATTCATTTGAAGTGTGCCTTGGGCATTTTGGTGGTTGAGCGCGGATGAGTGGCTTTTCAAAAGATAATGCCTTAAATACGAATAAATCGTATTAAACTGCTTTTAAGATTTTGTTTGAAAAATGCGCTTTTGCCTTTATCGAAATCGGGCGTCGGGGAAAATCATAAATCATTGTTTTGATTCCATTTGGAATCCCCGATCACCGATAGCGATATCGCATCGCGTCGAGAGTAGCGAGTGGGGTAGTTAAGAAGGCGTGCATAGTCGATCGCCGATTGCTGATAACGATATCGCATTGCATCGGAGCAAGAGGGAGCTTAATTGTGTTAACTCATTATCGCCGATTGCCGATAGCGATATCACATCGTATCGGAGCAAGGAGGCTTTAATTGCGTTAATTGATTTATTGCCGATACCCGATAGCGATTTCGCATCGGAGCAAACCAATATGTCCTCAAATTCTGTTCCCTTTGTCATTGTGATATGCAATCTTGCGATCGCTTTATCGCAATGACAAAAGACTAATCATTTTATGTTAAGGATTTTGATCGGTGTATTGAAAAGGCTTTTTGGTAATGTTTTATTTTATCTCTTCGGGCCTTTTTTAGTAGACTAAGTTGATACCAATTAAAACTAAAATTTAAAAGGGACCCATTTCATATTATGGTTTTGGGATAATAATGATATGAAATGGGGGGTTGTTGTAGGGCACAACATGTAGACCCTAGAAAAATTAAAGCCATTAAGGAATGGAAAATCCCCACATCCATAAAGCATCTTTGAGGATTTCTTGGGTTGACAGGGTATTATCGCAAGTTTGTTAAGAATTATGGGAGAATAGTAGCACCTCTAACAACATTATTAAAGAAAGATGCATTTCCATGGACTCCATAAGCAACAAAGGCCTTCAAACATCTTAAAGAGGCAATGTGCCAAGCACTGGTCTTAGCTACACCGGACTTCACAAAAACCTTTATTGTGGAATGTGATGCTTCAGGAAATGGAATTGGCATTATTTTAATACAAGATGAAAGACCCATTGCTTTTGAAAGTCTTCTAATCAAGGGAAAGGTTTTACACAAAGCTATTTATGAGAAGGAAATGTTGGCAATACTACATGCACTTAAGAAATGGCAACCCTACCTAATGGGAAGACACTTCAAGGTAAACATGGATCATGATAGCCTTAAATACTTTTTCGAACAAAGATTATCCTTTGAAGAGCAACAAAAGTGGGTCACAAAGATGTTGGGTTATGACTTTGAAATCATCTACAAAAAAGGGAAGCAAAAAGTAGTGGCAGATGCACTCTAAAGAAAGGATGAGGATGTGGAAGCATTGTTGTGCACCATTTCTATTATCCAACCAGATTGGATAAACGAAGCAAGGGAGGAATGGAAGAATGATGAAGAAGTGTGGGCACTTATTCGAAATTTACAACAAGATTCTGATACATCTGATACATTTAGCTGGCAAAATGATTCGTTATGGTACAAATAATCGCTTATACCTCTGTAAGAATTCCCAACTCAAACAATTCTTATGGAATTGCACACTTCTCTCTTAGGAGGGCACTCAGGATTTTTAAAAACTTACCACAGGATTAAGAAGGAATTTGTTTTGGGATGGCCTTAAATCGGATATTCAAAAGTTTGTGGTGGAATGTTTGGTTTGCCAACAAAATTAAGTTGAAACAATTAAGACCTCGGGTCTATTACAACCTTTATCCATTCCAAGTCAACGTTGGGAGGAGGTTTCAATGGATTTTATCACAGGTTTACCCAAGTATGAGGGAAAGAGTGTCATCATGGTGATAGTTGACAAACTTACCAAGTATGCACACTTTTGTGCATTATCACATCCATTTAAAGCCATTACAGTTTCTACTGCATTTATGGAAACAATTTAAAAGCTAAATGGAAACCGAAAGATTATTGTAAGTGACAGAGATCCCATTTTCACTGGAAATTTTTGGACAAAATTATTTTCTTGTTTCGGTACTCAGTTAGCTCATCTTATCATCCTCAATCTGATGGAAAAATTGAGATAGTAAACAAATGTTTGGAAGGATATCTTCGTTGCTTTGTATATGATAAACAGACACAATGGGTCAAATGGTTGCCTCTAGCTGAATGGTGGTATAACACTTCCTTCCAAACAACAACAAAAATGACCCCATTTATGGCACTTTATGGATATCAGCCACCATCCATCACATCATATTTAAGAGAAAATTCTAAGGTTCAAGTAGTGGAACATCACATTGAGCATCAACAACAATTCCTCTACCTCTTAAAGGATAACCTCGTGTTGGCGCAGAATAGAATAAAACAATAGGCATATCAACATCGTAGCGAAAGAAGTTTTGATGTAGGTGATTGGGTATTCCTTCAGCTGCAACCATATAAACAAATGTCCCTCAAGCAAGCTAAAAAGGATAATAAATTATCACCAAAGTATTATGGTCCCTAAAAGGTGTTGCAAAAGATTGGTACTATGGCATACAAATTGGAGCTTCTTGCAGCTTCTCGAGTGCACCCATTTTTCCATGTTTCATGTTTAAAGAAGGTTATAGGCGACAAGCTCCTAGTTCAAACAATATTGCTAGAACTTGACGAGGAGGAAAAATTAATTTGGAACTGGAAGTAGTCACAGAAACAAGAACTCGACAGCTACAAAATTGATCAATTTCAGAGTATCTCATTAAGTGGAAGAACTTATCCGCTAAAGATTCCACATGGGAGGATGAGAATTTTATACAGAAGCATCCATAACTACTCAAGCGTTGAGGACAACACTTTTTTAAAGGAAAGGGGCATGTTAGGCCCCTATAATACTAGTGGTTACCCCATTACTATTGTAGTTATATCCCTTATTAATATTGTTGTGCCCCTATTGTCCCCATATTGTTATTATTGTGCCCCATAGAATCCCTCTATTGTTTTTTTTGTGCCTTTATATTATTATTGTTAGGTCGGCTGGGTTATATTGTGACTCCTTAGACTCCTATATATAGAAAGGAGGTTTTTTCATTTGAATCATCAAAGAATCATTCATTTGTGTAATGTAAAGGAGGTTGCCCCCTCGAAGAGGCTGAATTATAAGGTGTTGATCTATCTTTTCTATTTTTTTGTGAGCTAGTTTCATAACACAATCTTTTATTTCTAAATGCTTAAAGTCCTAAATTATGAAGGAATGTGCCACCAACAGTTTGATGTGTCAATAAAATTCCAGAGTGTAAAAATACTTTGTGTTGTGGGTGTGGATGGTGTCAATGTCTAGAAGAAATTTTGCCACTTCAACCAAAAGCTCCTCATCATCAACCAAATGGAATTCAAACTTAACCTATACTTCCAGAATTCACAAAGATTTACATTAGGGGAATATCGATCTCTAAAATGGGCCTCTTAAGGGAAATAATAAAATACTAGTAAAAAAAATAAAATAAGATCAGTTATCCCACTTGGAGGGCACCCAAGTGTGGCATCTATGCCATAACATTGAGCTACCAATGAACAAATTAAAAGGGGGGTGTGGCACACCCTCCAAATGGGAGTCAACATGTTTAGAAGAGTTGGTTAGAATGACTACATATGACATGCACTCATGGGAGGTATGCTACATCATGCCAGTTAATGGGTGGGGGGCCTTGGAAGTACACCCAGACTTGCAATCCACCTTCGAGCCTATGTCAATCATGATTGAGGTGACATTTATGAGAATTATAGGAAATAATGAACTAGGGTGGAAAGGGAAGGAAAGGTTGTAGGATGAATGTTAAAATGAGTCTCTTTCCAACTGAAAAACCATGGCATAATGAGTCATTCAAGAGCTTTATTAATCTTTGTTTTCTTCTGAGTGTTTATGCCCTCCACTTATGTTGGCGCTTTAGATAGTGTTTCCTTGTTAATGGGTTATCGCTATGAAAGTGCATTAGATTATTGACTCGATTTAAAGCTCCAAGTAGCAATTCCTCTGCTCTTTGGTTTAATTAGAGAACTCAACATCAAAGTGGATACATGGTGTCCCTTCTCTAGTTTAAGGTTTGAACTCTGGGTAGTTTAAGATTAGTTGCAAAAAGAAAAATACTTCACCAAGATAGATTTAAAATTGATGTATCACTAAGTTTGAATCAAAGAAGAAGATACCTAGAAGAGCACCTTCAAAACTAGACAAGGTTTGTATGAGTGGTTAGTCATGCCATTTGGTCTATGCAATGCACTAACTAAGTTCATGAGATTAATAAATGATATATTATTCCCATATCTAGATTCATTTATTATTGTTTATATGAATGATATGTTGGTATACAACGCTACCTAGGAGGAGCACATCTCATATTTAATGTAGGAACCAAAGACATTGAAGAAGCAATAACTGATAGAAAATATCAATAAGTACAATTTGTATAATAGTCTTTGTTGTATTTAGGTTATGTGATAGGTGGAGGGGAGCCTAAAATAGATCTTGTAAATATGGATCCCATCATCATGTGATCAATGCCTATAAATGTTTTAGAGGTTAGGACAACACAACACCTAGGAAAATTCATAACTTCATTTTTAGTGGTAGTCACACCACTCCAAGCCATAACAATGAGTGAAAAAAGTTTTTAGTGGGGGAAGGGTCAACAAAAGGGCCTTGAAGGGTTGAATAAGAAAATTACTTAAGCATCGATTCTTTCATTACCAAACTTGCAATATCCCTTTGAAGTGGAGACAAATATAAGTGGGTATGCTATGGGAACAACCTTGATGCAGGGAGAAAGGCATATATGCTAACATTACAAAGTGATTCATGGGGTGCTTCTCAACTACCCTACATATGAAAATGAACTCTATGCTCTAGTATAAACTATCAAAGAGTGGAAACACTACTTGATGGGAAAGAGATAGTCACCCACAGAGATTGCCAACCACTACAGTACCTACAAGCCCAACGTAAGTTACAACATACCAAACATTACAAGTGGATGGGGTTCTAATCAAGTATAAGAGGGGAAACACAAATGAGTTGACTGACGTGCTTAAAAAGACCACCCACCAAAAGTCAAAGCTTTGAGATCTCTAATATGATCCTTTCACCCATGTTGCATACAAAGACTCATATACAAAGGATGAGGAATTTAGGGAAGTGTATCAACAACTATAGGGCCATACATGGACAATGGTGATAGCATAGTTGACTATCATCTCCAGAATGAGTTACTCTATAGGTTGGATAAGCTATATGTTCTTAAATGTGAGTGACTGCAGTTGATTAGAGATGCTTACACCTTGAAGGTTGCAGGGAATTTTCTTGTTGGGAAGACAATTGCTAATTTGCAGAAGTATATGTACTAGCCCAAGATAAGAGAAGATGGAGTTAGATTCATTAGAGGATGTATAATTTGTTGTACTAACAAGCCTAGTAACATGAAATAGGGTCTATACCACCCCTTACTTGTACCCACTCATCCTTGGAAAATCATTTCCGTGGACATTGTGGGAGGTTTACAAAAAATCAAGAAAGAAAATGACTACTTGTTCATGGTAGTTGACAGTTTCAACAAGATGTGCTTTCTCATTCCCTATAAAAATACCATTGTGGGGAAAGTTGCAACGAACTTGTTCTTTGAACAAGTCTAGGTGCATTTGTTTGGATACAAAGGAACATCATTTCATATAGGGATACCATATTTCTTAGTACATTTTGGAATACATTGTGGGAGAAGACAAACACAAAATTAAAAAGGTCTACAACATTCCATCCATGGACAGATGGGAAAATAGAAGTATCCAATAGGAAAATCAAAATCATTCAAATTGTTGGGATGCAAATTTGGCCTACATACAACACTTCTACAACAAAGCACTCCACACTTCAATTGGTTAGTCATAATTTGTGACTTGTTTTGGATGTTTTCCACCTTCACCATTAGATTTTTTATATCGGTAGCAAGGAGGAGTGAAGGAGGACATCACAAGGGATGCTTTAAGAGTAGAAAAAAAAGTTGATAAGATCATGTATGTCCATTTATATGTGCAAGAGGTGTTGAAGAAGTTACAAGAAAAATACAAGGCCAGGGATGATCAACATATTATAGAGAATTCATTTCCAGTGGGAGACAAAGTATGGTTAAATTTAAACAAGGAGAGGCTACTGGGGCTTGGTAAGAAAATCAAGGCTCTATGATATGGTCCTATCAAGATACTGGAAAAGATGGGATATAATGCATACAAACTCATTATATCCTTATACATGCCAATTTACTTAGTGATGAACATGGAAAATATAAAACTATATGAACCTTCCTTGTTGGACTAAGAAGTGGATAAAGTCCTACCTTTCATAGAGGATTTAGCACCAAATTCTCAAGCATAGTTGAAAAAGGACACAATTTTGTAGAAGAGGTCTATAATTATAAGACAAGGGAAACATGACCTTTGGCAAATTTGTTTAAAAGTGTAATTTCCAGGAAAGTCTAAATGGTACTCCAAGGAGAAGGTAGAGGAAAAGATCCATATCACTATATAATTTTTCATCCATATCAATGCTTTTAGAGTGGAAATTTTAAGGAATCACCTTACAAGAGTAGTTTTATTGGTGGGAACTAGTATGGGGAATTAAGATCTGAAACCTTCTAGGGATCATTTTAGGCCTTAACAAATGTTTTTAAGTGCAAAAATTTCCCACTCAAGCATTGGACATAATTATTTTTTTATACATTTGAATACCTTTATAAAATGTAATAATCACATCAATTTGAGTTTAGATGTAAAAGTTATGCCTCTTGGAATTTTCCTATTGTAATTGACCACCATAATTCAAGAGGATGCCATGTTAGACCTCGTAACTCATGGAAAAGGGTTAGCCACATGGGGACTATGAAAAATACTCTAGAAGGGTTGATTTTCAACTCATGTTGAGGGTAGAATGGGTCAAATCTAACCCCTACTTGGCTATCAATCTTTGTGATAGTTGGACCACTAGAAGGAAAATGGATTCCATTATATTTGCTTACCTTTTGTTTTATATTAGAGTAGAGTAGTTAAGTATGGATAGAGAAAGAGTATAATAAAGAGAGTTTTTGTTTTATGGCATCACACAAGCCACAAGTCTTAGGAAACACCATAGAGAGTGCCTTCTCCTTTGCACTTGAATGATTTCCATTCCAAAGAAAAGAGAGTAGAGTAGCCTCACCTTCCAACTGGTTTTGTCTTGAAAGGGTTTCCTCGAGCATATATTTATCTTCAATTGGGTTTGCAAGTGATTGTATTTACCTATTTCATATTTTTGGCATATATATATTTCATGCATAAAAAACAAAAAACAATAATAACAAATATGTAATCTAAATGGAACTAAACCTTTATATTATATATTTCTTTCATGAATCTATTGTGACAAGTTTTCTATTGGAATCATAATCAGCACCTTGAGTTATTTGGCCAAGTATTGTTGTTGGAATCTTTTTGGTATATAGGTGAGTTATAGAACCTGTCACTCCTTTTCCTAAGGTACCTTGCAAACCCTATCCTCTACACAATGGGCCACTAAAAATCCAATTTTTCTATAATGTTAAGAATATGTAAACATGTTCATGCTCAACCAAAAATAACACACACACACACACACACATATGACCAATCCATACCATTTTGGATGACCTATCCCAAAAGATCCATTGTAGAGTGATGATCCCATCAATATAAATTTCAAGTAGCAATTATTTTAAGGACCAAATCATACTATTATAGGTGACCTATCCCAAAGCATCCTTACATGAAGTTGATCATATTGGTATAACTTACTAGTAACCCCTTTCGTGGATCCATGGAAACATGACAACCACTCAAAGCTTGACCATTAAAAAAAATGTCATGTAATTGGACAACTAGTTCAAGGAGTTTGAGCTCTCATTTTTTGATCTCAATTTTTTTTTTCAAACACAAGTTCATAAGATTAAATCACTAGAAATTGTGGTTACCTAATAGAAAACATGCAATATGTTGGTCAAGCGCTTCATACCCAATTAGAATTATGGGTGGTAGTAGCACATGAATCCCCTACGTGAGGAAAATCTTGAGGATGGAGAACATTATAGCAAACCACCACTTTAGAATAACCATAGAAAGAGAATTATTTTATGATAACCATATGTGTAATACATATCCCAAAGTAGATCTAAACAAGTTTGATGGTTTCAATACCATAGGTAGGGTTACTTATATGGAACACTACATTTCCCTCTAAGGCACTATTGATGACCTGATAAAACTCTAAGTGGGTGTGTTATACTTGGATAGATAACACTAGAAAAGGTGCTAATGGCATAAAAACTCTATGGATTTTACAAATATAGTTACTAACTCCTTAAGGAATGGAACCTAAAATCAAGATCTTTAGCCCTAAAAACCCATATTTTTGGGTCAAAAGCGTAAATCACTATCCATTTCAAAAATTGGTGGGACCATTAACACATATGTTCATTTTTTTCTTTTTCCAATAAGAAAGAAATTCTATTAGTAGAAATATTGACAAGTAAAAGACATTGAAAAAACTTTAGGCCCTTTTTTCAATAAACAACATTGATGATTCAAGAGATTATGGGTTCTTTGGATAGAGTGAGATTGGATAAAGTAATTAAAGACCTAAAATCCTACCATATGAGAAACTAGGCAATCCAAAAACTAAAAATGTTACTACTAAATTGTTCTTGCCATAATTGGAAACCAAGACCCCCTAATTTCTATATATCCTAGATGAACTATGATAGGAAAAGGAAGCTAGTACAAACTGAAATTGAAGCATTAAACCTAGGGAGGAGTTGAGTTTGCACATGCATCCACTAAAATGTCTATGGGGTTGTCCCTAGAGTCTGCACCAGCATCTGAGTCCATGACCCCACCTTGCTTCTTCACCAACCACTTGTAGAGTGTTAGGAGAACACAACCTTATTTCTCCACTCAATCTAGGTGAGCCTTCATTTTTTAATGTTGAAATTATTGACCTATGAAGCCATGTGCCACCAAGATTTTGGTGTGTCAATACAATTTTAGAGTGCAAAAATACTTCATATCATGGGGCAGTTTGTGGCATTCAAACTTAACATTTGCTTCTAAAACTCACAAAAATTAACACACTATAGGAGAATTCAGACAATGAAAGGCCTATGCATATTCTCTACTAGTAGTAAATTCCCCCCTATGAGTAGGATGGGAAAACATGAGGACTAGCAAAACACAATAGTTGTGTGTTATGAAACCAACTCACAAAAAGATAGAAAAGAAAGATCAATGCCTTAGAATTCAGCCTCTTCGAGGGGGTGATCTCCTTTACATTACACAAATGAACAATTCTTGGATGATACAAATGACAAGACCTCCTTTCCATATATGAGTCTAAGGGGTCATAATATAATCAAAGCCGACATAACAATAATAATGTAAGGGCACAACAATAACAATAGTGGCCTTCTATGGGGCACAATAATAACAATATGGGTACTACATGGGCACAACAATATAATAAGGGGGCTGCACTAATAACAATAAGGGGTTACACTAGTACTATAGGGACCTAACATGCGCCTCACCTTCAAAAAGTGTTGTCCTCAATGCTTGAGTAGTTCTAGATGCTTCTGTATAAAATTATCATCCTTCCATGTGAAATCTTTGGTGGGTAAGTTCTTCCACTTGATAAGATACTCTAAAATTGATCATTTTCGTAGCTTTTAATTTCTTGTTTCTGTGACTGCTTCAAGTTCCAGTATGATTTTTCCTTCCACGTTAAGATCTAGCAATATTATTTTGAACTGGGATCTTTAGAAAATTTTGAATGAGTGGCCACACTTCTTCGCCCTTCTTCCATTCATCCCTTGCTTTGTTTAACCAATCTGTTTGGATAATAGAAATAGCACAAAACAATGCTTCCACATCCTCATCCTTTCTTGAGAGTGCATTTGCAACAACATTTTTCTTCCCTTTTCTGTAGATGATTTCAAAATCATAACCCAACATATTTTTGACCCATTGTTTATGTTCTTCTGAAGATAATCTTTGTTCTAAAAAGTATTTAAGACTATCATGATCCATTTTTACCTTAAAGTGTCTTCCCATTAGGCAAGGTTGCCATTTCTTAAGTGCATGTCGTATTTCCAACATTTCCTTCTCATAAATAGCTTACTTGAGATGTAGTCATAAAAATTCCCAATCACGCACATCAAAACTTCTTTCACTGTGATGTTGATTTGCTTGTTGTTTCATTTGATTATGCACCAAAGTGGCGTTATCCTTTAAAAGTTTGAGAACTTGTTGTTGATGCTCAATGTGATCTTTCACTGCTTGAATCCTTTTATTCTTGATATGTCCTTCTATCTTGAGAGTTTGTTGAGTGGTAATTTCTTCCAATGCATTACAAGATATGGTCGGATTCATTTCTTGATGCTTGATATGATCTTTCACTTCTTGAACATTTTTATTCTTGATATGTCCTTCTATCTTGATAGTTTGAGGAGTGGTAATTCCAGCCAATAAATTACAAGATATGGTTGGATTGGTTTCTTCTTTCTCGATGTGATCTTTCACTTCTTGAACCTTTTTCTTATTGATATGTCCTTCTATCTCGAGAGTTTGAGGAGTGGTAATTCTTGCCAATGCTTTACAAGATATGGTTGGATTCATTTGTTCTTTCTCTAGGGTTGGTTCCTTGTGTATATCCTCTTCTTTTGATGTTTCTTGATCCTTTTCTTCCTCCTCTTCACAATCAATGTAAAATAATTTCTTCTCAGCACACTTATGACCTTTAATGTATTTGTTATCACAATTGTAACAAAGCCTTTTTACTCTTTTTTCTTCCAATTGTTGTGGTGTCAACCTTGTAGGTTGTGGAAGGCTAGGAGAAACAACACTTCCATATTTATAGTTGTGAGGGGTAGACTTCCTTGTTTCCATAATTTTGCTTTCCACTTTTCTTGCCAACCTGAATGGAATGCCCTCTCCAATGAATCAGGTTCCCAAAGACGAACCTCACATTGAATGTTATCCTTTAAAGTACCTATGGAGACATCAATCCTCTTCTTCTCTTGAATATCATTTTCCCTTATATTCAATTTTTGAAAGTCTTCAATGTGCTTTGTCATTGAACACTTTTGTTTGAGATTTATCAATTGGCTAAAGAAGGTGTTTCTCTTTGTATCCTCATAATGTGGTATCATTTCCTTCGTGAAAATTGACCACGTAACAAGTGGTTTACGAGAAAAAAACCCTTTATACCACAAAAATTGATTCGGTTCTAAATATGAAGATGCAAAATGTACTTTTTTTAATAGTTGCACCTCATAAAGATCAAAATATTGCTCCGTCTGTAGTATCCAATTTAACGGATCCTTGCCATCAAAATTCCTCATATCGCCTTTTCTTAATTTTAGGAGCTCGATCTTGCAACGACTGTAACTCTGTACTTTTAGATCTCTAAGTTCTAAAATTGCGTCCTACATTAGCCCTATGCTTTCTCTTTCTAACCCCGCATTTTTGATCAAGATTGGATTCTGCAAGGAAGAGTTATGTCAAATCTCCCACGATGACTTGATTATAGACTAGTTTAGCAGAGCGAACTTGTACGAAGTGCCACGTGTCACTGTTTCAACCTTAGGATCTGAAACCGATATACGGAAAACTACAGTCTGTCCTATTTCCGCAACTTCTTATGAAAGTTCAATTGGATGTTCGCAGAGAAAGTTATTATGATTTTCCCAAGGTCACCTGTTTGGAATGTAATTCAGGAATCTGGAAAAGCCCTAATTTCCTAGGACCATATCATATAGTGAGATAAGATCTGAAATTCAGACCCGAGGTTCATAACGGTTTATTCTCAAATGGGTTTTTATTTTAGCTTATGAATCTTCGTAGAGAAAATATTATAGAGAAAATTCCACGATGACCTGTTTGAGATGGAATTCTGGAGCTTGCAAAAACCCTAACTTCCTCATATCATATCTCCGAAAATGTAGTGAGACAAAATCTGAAATTCAAACCCGAGGTTCATAATGATTTCATCTCAAATGGTTTTTTTTTATCTTCTGAAAATTTGTAGCGAAAAAAGTTATAATGAAAATTCCTCGAGACTTGTTTGGAGCAGCAAAACCCTTGAATCTAAAGCTCTGATACCAAATGTTATGAAACTAGCTCATAGAAGATAGAAAAGAAAGATCAACGCCTTAGAATTTAGCCTCTTCGAGGGGACAACCTCCTTTACATTACAAAAATGAACAATTCTTGGATGATACAAATGAGAAGACCTCCTTTCTATATATAGGAGTCTAAGGGGTCATAATATAATCAGAGCCGACATAACAATAATAATGTAAGGGCAGAACGATAACAATAGTGGGCTTCTATGGGGCACAATAATAACAATATGGGTACTACATGGGCACAACAATATAATAAGGGGGTTGCACTAATAACAATAAGGGGTTACACTAGTAGTATAGGGGCCTAACGTTGTGAAACAAAACATGAAATAAGGAAAGGATGTCAAAATAGAAGACAAGGGAATTATATGTTGAAAAAGGAAAAGGTTCAAATATATAACCATATGTATTCCTCACAGCCAAGATGGTTGAACTGATTTCTTTCTCTACTCATGTCTCTAAATTATTATCAAAGGTACTATGTTAATCACTAATTGATCAGGGTACCATCACAATGAAGGAACTGGTGCATGAAATGTTACTTCCATCATTAACAGAATTGATGATTGCATTTAATAGGTTCAGCAATGTGTGACATTTAGCCTCATTTTACTAGATGCCATCACCATTCACTGCACCTTGTATAATTGTGCTCATGGCCACTTGATCTAGGGAACACATTTTTTCAAGATTAAAGCTACCACCTTTCACAAATATGGCTTTAATAAATTCATAATGTTTTTGACAAAAGCCTTAAGATTAACCTCTAAATTGAAAAGTGACACTAATAGTAGCATCATTTTTTAGGTTAAAACTACAACTTATTTGAAACCTCCAAACTTGAAAAGCACCCAAAATATTAAAATCGACCCCCAAATAAAAAAGTGATGCTCCTAGTACCACCCCATTTTTTTAGAAAATAAAAGTGCATTTTTGTTGAAACCATGGCATTGACAACTAGTATGCTTGGTACAAAAATCTTAAAACTAACTCTTAAATGAAAAATAAGTGTCAACAATAACATCATTTTATTTAAAGTAAAAAAATCGATCATTTTAGAAACAATAGTTCAAACATCAATACCATTACGAAAAAAATAAAAATTGAATGGGGTGGTAGGACGAGGATGGATTCTCTTGAATTACAAATAAAACCAAGTTGTAAAATACTCCTAGAGTCTTGACAAGAGGATGAATAATCTAGTTGAAATGTACGAACTCTTGTTTGGTCTTCCTAGAGTCTCGACAAGAGGATGAATAATTTGGTTGAAATGTATGAGCTCTTGTTTGGTCTTTAGTTGGCTAATGATAGGGAATTCCCCAAGATTGTTATTTGGGAGACTGTCTTATCACCATTCAACATTTACACAATGACACTCTTCCTAAGAATAACCATTTAAGTCTTCTTCTCCAAAAAATACTTAGTATATTGGATTCCTTCCATAGCAAGGCCTTGTTCCATATCTTGCGAAATCAATACAAAGAAGCTAATGACCAAGCTAATCATGCTTGTCAATTGGAGGTAGGACATAATGTTGTCAATGACAATATTGGATGGAAAACTATCCTATGATGAACATCATGTAGGTCCCTATTCATTGTTTCATCCTTGTATTTCATGCGATTGGGAGCATAGAAACATGTTTTGTGGGGATCCTTAAGGTTCACTCATATAAGACCAATGCCCCTTTTGACAATCAAAATAACAAATTTATTGATATGTGGTATGATTTAGTTTTCATAGTTGAGGTGGCAGGTTGCAGGCATGCATGCCATGGGCCTCCTCATTCCTTCAATATAGTGAATCTTGTTGCAGGACAATTTTCCATTTATACCTCTTCCCTCGCACCTGGCTCATTCAAGTCTGCAAGGGAACAAACACTATTGAAATTCAAGGTTGATAAGATTTTTGTGGCATGCGAGTTCTTTGGTTCAAATATTATATTCATGGACGGTGTTAATAAGGTGAATACATAGGAAACCAACTTTTGGTACTTCGTTTGTCTTTTTGGATGTCGAGGTCTCCTTCAAGTCTCTTTTCTCTCCAAAGGTCTAGTGAAATTCAACAGTAAATCGAGATTCTTACATTGTATCACATATGGTTCCCAACACAACATTCTTAGGTTCATCATTCTGGTGCCTCTCATACACAATTCTATTATTATTTCTTTTTACTTTCTAGTGTGGAGTTGGGTATTTATTTCCATAGGCTTGATGGGGGTTGGCGGTTTTTGCAGTCAATTATACTCTCCTTACCATTTGCACTACCATCTTCTTTGTTGCAATTGAAGACCATCTACCTCTTTGTGCACTCCCAACCACCCTTTCTTTGGATAATGGCAATGAGGTCAGAAGGAAGCTGCCGTGTGCAAAGCTGCATGCCAATTTTGGCTTGCTGTGTAGGAATTTACAAGGTAAGTTCCTCAGACAGAACACCAAAGGACACCGCTCACAAACAGATCACAGATCAATACACCAGT